>VDFB02376542.1:0-40569 GCA_007258455.2 Sequoia sempervirens
TTTATTCTTAAGTCTAAATGTATGCAACTTAACAATTAACTGAAAAAACTACCTCAGTTAACTAATTCTAAACTAAACTAATTGGACTTTGTAACACGCAAGTCCTTATTGATATGAGAGTCAACTGATAACCAACATCAGTTAACTAAAATCTAACTAAACTAGAACTCCATATGTACATAGGTATCTCCAAAATAGACATGCACGATTGGTGGGACAGCGACTTAACTTGGAAAGAGGCATCAAGTTAACTGTTGTGTCTAATGTCTATCTTGAAAAGGTGGGATGTCCTGACTTAGTAGTTCATTGGATGTGATTACGAGCAATCAACTCCTCCAAGAAATCGTTAACTGCCTCATCATTTGGAGGACGTCACATGTCTCAACTGTCAGTTTACTGCTTGTCTGCAACTTGATCAATCCTATAAATATCTGCACACTTAAACTGACAATTCACTGACTGGTAACTCTGGCGGCTCCGTAACTGGAATGTTGGCCTCTGTTTCTTTTGCAGCTTTATGCTTTTGACGCTTTTCTTGATTCTTCTCAATGGAAGAGTGTTGCATGACGAAACCACGAAGTTTAACTACAAACACTCTAGCTATGAGAAATGCACACGAACTCGCTGCACACACAGAATTCCAACGGTATTCAACCCTCTAAACTGGCCTTGAAAGGCTATTAGCTATACGATGACGTATAAAACCATGTGGACTTTGAGTGTCTACGCCTGCCAAATTGTCTGAATCAACCCTCCGGATGCACTTGATGCAAATCGGTATCAACAGTTTTTATGAAATTGTGAATCAAGACCAATTTGGTCTTGTATTCAGTTTGAGTGAAATCCATATTGAAAAACTCAATTGTTGACTGTAAACACGGATATGTTTTGACAACTTTTCCGGTGAGGCTAAAAATAGCCCTTCGAGGGGCATTTTTTAAGAAAAATTCCGAGATGTGGGTTTTGTAGATAATCTATTTCTAAGAAAACCCACAATGTTAGAAATTCGAAAAAGTGCTTTTTCGCTTGGCATGCAAAGAGTTTTTGGAAAAAAACAACAGGGGGCAACGGGAGCTTCAAAATCTTTTTCTCCTGAAAAATTCTGACAGATGGGTTTTGTAGCTGCCAATGTGTTGATCAAACCTAGATTCTTTGTTTTTTGAAATTTTGATTTTTTCACCAGCATGCAAAAGAATCTTTGGAAAAAAGCACAGTACTTCAAAAAGTGAGAAGTATCAGGTCAATTTTCACGAAAAATTCTGGAACATGGGTTTTGTTGAGAACGCTATGTTGATCAAATCTAGATGGCCAAATTTGTGAAAAATTGTCGTTTACTTGGACATGCGAGAGAAAACCTAAGACAAGGACAGAAGAAATGTGATGGTGAGAAGATAGAAGTTATAAACTGCCTTTATCAATCCTCAAGAAAAACGCCTCCTTCAATCCTCAATCTGATGAATTCCTGGCAAGAATGTGTTGAAAAAATGAAGCATGCAATATTATTCCTTTGTGCACCTTGAACGAAGAACCTTGAAGAACACTGAAAATGGCCTCCGTTTGATCCTTCAAAAGGCGTTTGGAGAGAAAATAGCTGATTTTAGCTTCAACCTACAAGAAATAATGAAGTTGTGATGCCTATGCTTGTATAAATAAGCATTTTGGAGGTGGTACTACCAGTTAGGTAGGTGCGCCAACCCTAATTGAGTTAAGCCTCGTGCATGCATCGCGAACTAAGCTTCTCCATTAATTTTGGACGCCATATGCAAGAAGTAGCATGCAAAAATCGTAACTGAAGTTTAAAATGGTCAAACTTTGACTTTTGGCGCCTAAGCTTGAGAGAGTTAGAAAACTTTCAAAGATTTTCAACTTCCACTGTGACGAATTGCCTATGTTTGAACCTGAATTTTGGATGCCCGGTTGATCTTGAAGCTAAGCTGATAGATTCATCGTGTAGCTAAATCAAGTCTAACGAAATGTTGCTAGGAGTTGCGAGTGCTAAAAATTGAATCTGGTGCCTTGAATTCTAGGGCGCCTTTTCCCAAAAGGGTGCATTTTTCACCAGACTTAGCCACTTTTTGGATGTCTTTTCAGCTACGTCAATTTGACCTTCCGTGCTTTGATTTGTAGCTATCAATTACTGACGTCTCCCGCGAACACGTTGAGATATGGAATGGAAAACCAGTTCAATTACGGAAAGAATGACTGGTATTGCAACGTCTGAAAGTTGGATTATGATACTCAAATTCAAGGGCGCCCTTGGCCTGCAAAGACACAATTGGATTTTTGAGATATATTTGCAATCTGTAACTTTCAACGAAACGCTCCACTTTGACTCTCGTTGTTGAGAGATGGATTGCTCGAATGTTCGCATTGATGATCTCATCGCGGAGATTGAACAACTCTGAAGAGATATTCCTGGGAATGACAAAGTCAGAAAGCTGCATCTGAGGCCCCAAAAAGTTGGGTGCCTTTTCCAAGAAGGTTGCATCTTTTCAACACAACCAAATTTCTACTTGCTTTCGTCTCCAGTGTTTTACATCGATTCTTCATCCATGGGCGTTTGACAGGTCTCGAGAGCTGATGGTTAGATTCATTGTGTAGCTAGAAGGATTTTGAATAGATCTCTTGAAGAAGACAGCTGCCGAAAACCTCATCTGATTGACCAAAAGGCTAGGCGCCCCTAGCTTGCAGAGGTACATTTTGACATGGACTTTCATTTTATCCTCCGTTTTATGGGCTTGCTGGATCAATAGCTACAGTCGTCTGATATATCTTGTAGACTGGTGAACGGATTCATCGTGAAGCTGGGCTGAATCTGAAGAGATCACCCTGAGATAACAAACTCAAAAACTGACGTTTGATAGGCTTCATTCTTGGGCATCCTTGGGCTACAGGGGTGCAATTTCTGTAATTTGATTGTCGTCTGACGTTTGTTGCCTCCCTCATCTTCTACCTTCCCCTTCATTTGTTGGTGTTTGATCTGATGGATTTGCTTGATGATTCATTGGAAAGTTGACAAAAATCGGAAGAAGATGATTGGCTTTACAGCCATTAACAACTGCATTTGGGCCTTCAAATTCAAGGGTGCCCCTGGCCTGCAAGGGTGCAATTAGCTCCAAAGTTGGTGATTTTCGGATGATTTCACCTCTTTCGTGCTTCGCGAACACCGTGTCAGTTGTTGAGTTGACTGCGTTGAAGCATCATTGCCGCTGACACAAGTACGTGATTGCATTTCACCATTTTTACATGTACGAACAATGCAAAGTTGACTTGAGTGTTGACTGCACAAGCATCTCCCACATAGAAAGGATGAAGTGTTTCTAGACTTAGAATATTTTTTACATTTTTCACTTTTTGAAAATCCCCTTAGTCGCGAAGCATCTTTTTGAGCATTTTTTGCCATAGAATCTTTTGTGATGAGTTTGAGGCTTAGATTTCGACACTTGGTACTGGCCGACTGCCATTGACGACCTCAGAGCTCCTAACTTTTCTCCTGAAAAAGTGAAATAGACCCACCAGAGCTAAACTAACTTTTTCTTGATTCTGACTTCACCAATGTGGCAATTAGCTCCAAAGTTGGTGATTTTCGGATGATTTCACCTCTTTCGTGCTTTGCGACCACCGTGTCGGTTGTTGAGTTGACTGCGTTGAAGCATCATTGCCGCTGACATGAGTACGTGATTGCATTTCACCATTTTTACATGTACGGACATTGCAAAGTTGACTTGAGTGTTGACTGCACAAGCATCTCCCACATAGCAACGCTGAAGTGTTTCTAGACTTAGAATATTTTTTACATTTTTCACTTTTTGAAAATCCCCTCCGTTGTGAAGCATCTTTTTGAGCATTTTTTTCCATAGAATCTTCTGTGATGAGTTTGAGGCTTAGATTTCGACACTTGGTATTGGCCGACTGCCATTGACGACCTTAGAGCTCCTAACTTTTCTCTTGAAAAAGTGAAATAGACCCACCAGAGCTAAACTAACTTTTTCTTGATTCTGACTTCACCAATGTGAACGTGAAGTGAAATAAGCCAATCAAAATTATTTTTAGTCAATTCTGGAAAGATCCCATTTTAGGGTTTTTCCCAAAAATAGGGGCCCAAAAACCCTAATTTTCAAAATTTTAAAAAATTTCCAGTATCTTCTAGACATTAAACCCACAAAAATCCCATGCTTTGTTTGACCTAAAACTGACTTTTGACGACAATTTTACAAGATCCAAACCATTTTAATCAAAATGCCTTATTGAAGCAAATTTTTTATTTTGGGTACAACAAATAGTAGATCCATGAAGAGTATATTTACAGATTATATGAGGAGATTGAAAGGAGTTAAGACAGATTTGTTAGTGAAATACATAACTATTCAAATGGTTATATCCATTTCAAAGAGTTGCATCCATTCATAGAATCATTAAAGATATAAAGGCAAATCATTCAAGTGGAGAAGTTGTGTGTGTGGAGAACAAACAATATATCAAAAACACCAGCAAGTGAAGAGAAAATTATAAAGAGTTAATTTGTAAATTGGATGAAGAGATTGTAAGAAATCTTATGGGAGATTTGCAATCAGATTTATGAAGAAGTATTTATGCAGATTTGTGAAGAGGGTTTCATGCAAAGATAAAGAAGATTTTGGAGCAAAGTGGAGAGCGTTTTATGAGAGGTATGTATGTGGAAATAATATGCAATCATATGTAATCATACAAGTACATTTATGTTATGAGAAAGAGGGGAATCATGGAGTGAAAGAATAAAGATTGTAATGTCCATCATCCATTGAAGAAGCAACTTAGAGGGTGGTACTTTGCTTTGGAAGTTGGTGCTTCCTAAAGGAGATATTGGTGCCTCTAGTAGGTTGGTGCCTATGAATTCAGTTGTGGGAGTTGGTGCTTCCAGTGGGTTGGTGCTCACAAATTGAAAGGGGGATTGGTGCCTCTGGTGGGTTGGTGCTCACAAATTGAATGAGGGGTTGGTGCCTCAAGTAGGTTGGTGCCTACAAAATTTGTAAAAAGAAGAATTCATATAAAGGCATTATTGTGCTATGGTTTCTCTCGCAAGGGTTTCCACGTAAATTGTGTGCTCTTCTTGTGTTGCATAATTGTTAGATCTTATGTGAATGATATTGTGCAATTGATATTATTGTGGTTGATTAAATTTTAAATTGAAAAGATTGTATTATATTGATTCACCCCCCCCCCCTCTCAGTATAATCATGTGCTCATCAATAACAATGTGCATGACACTTGAGCCCATTTTACACAAGTACACAATGATTGATTCACACATGCATAGTGACCAACTAGCAAGAATAATTGAATGCAACCTATTTCATGCATCTTCCCATAACCTGGGTCACCAACACCTTTTAAGTACATCCCAGCAAAATGTTGGTGCATCTTGTAGATGATGAATTGTGAATCACAAATATCAACAATGTAAAATTCACACCTTCACAATCACACAATGAAGTTAAAGATCTTGGCTCAGAATATAGAATTTAGATAAAAGTCATCATAGCTAAGATCTTGATTTTCTCCATTGTTGGTTGCTCTTCAAAGTAACAAACTATGAAAGAACAATAATGATGTGATGCAATGATAAAGATAAATGCACAAAGATAAATGATACCTATGCTTGATAAATGACAATGATAAATGTTTGATAATGCTTGAAAATACTTGATAATGCTTGAATGCTTGATAATGCTTGAACGCTTGAAAACTTGATAGTGATAAGAGTGCTAAAGAGATTTTTTATAATAAAAGTGCTAGGGGGTTTGGATGAAATGAAAACTTCTTATTTATATGCTTCACTTGGCATTTGATCAATGGTGGAGGTTGATTTGCAAGTTCAATGGATAGGAAAATTCAAGATAGGGTAAAGACCCAAATTTTGAATTTTGAAGGAGGGAATTAAATAAATAAACAAATGATAGCTTGGAGAAATAAATAAATATTAATTTATTTATTTTCAAAGAATATTTAATTTATTTAAAAGAGTGTTAGCTAATTAAATAATTTTTAAAAATTATTTAATTATAGAGGAAAAGATTTAAAATTTGTCTTTTCTCTTATATTTAATTCCATATGTTGATGAATGACTTATAGAATAATAGTAGGAGTTTATGGATCATTCAAATTTTTATATTTTTTTGTGAAGGCCGTTTTTACTTTTGGCTAGGTATCTTTCTCATTTGATTTCAGATGATTAAACCATTTAATAGCTTCATCTTGCTAGATTCCTGGAAAATATTCCAGCTAGACTTTGTCTTCTATAATTCCATTGGCTTTCAAATAATACTCTTAATTCAAATAATTTTTTGTTGGATCATAATTTGGTTCACAACCAAAATTCCAAACCTTTGTTAGTTGGCTTAATCAAAGATCAGCCTGTACGGGTAGCGGAGTTGGCTTGAATCTTAGGTTTTCTCCCCAAGGTCTTGGGTTCAACTCTGAGGCCCGGTTTTACTCGATGCATATGGCTAGTGGGCGGTTGTATGCATCCCCAGAGGATTAGTCTCTCCTCAACTTGCCCCTCCCGGACCCCAACTTGGCAAAAAGTAAGCCCAAGGCAAGGCTGGTTGGGCGCTAGGCTAGGTTGCGGAGATACCTCTAGCGCAACAATAAAAAGACATAATCAAAGGTCACCTCCTTAAGTATTGAATCATCATTTTGTTGATTCCTACTACTACTAATTGTCTTTATAGTTGTTGATTTGTGCTTTTATAATTTCTTATAAGTTTCTCATAATTCTTTGCATAGCTATTAAAGAGCATAGTACACCGCAAGAGGCAAAGAGTGAAGTAACTTATAAGAAAGATTAAGAGATCTACTCGATTCAAAAGAAAAATCACCTGAAAAATGACTCAGTTCTTCATTAAAGTGTATTTTTAAATGATTTAGTGGTTTGTTGGGCAGGGTCCTCTCAGCCATCCCCAAGATGGTTGAGGGACACCTAGGCATCCCCTAGCCATGTGGAGGACAGCTAGGAGTCTACACTATTGTTTATTTGAGTTTTTGGGATAGAAGGATAGGGGGATGGAAAAAAAAATCCAAAATTTTTGGGGATAGCAAGGGGATGACTATACATTTTTAAAAATATGTAGGATACAAAAAATAATTTCAAGTAACAAAATATAAGAATTGAGAACACATTACAACAAATAAATGGTAGATTGAAAATTGATAGTTCAATCTTAAACTAAATAATGTTGAGGCCTAATTCAAATTGTTGAAGCATACATAAAAATGAAAAAAATATAATAATTTGAATATCAATATTCAATAATGAAATCAAAATCCATTTCAAATTTAAATATTCAAATAAGTAATAAGCTAAAAGTTCAAATTACCAACTACAACCTCATTGTACAAATGACAAGCATCAAAGAAACAAAATTAAATTGTCAAAAATAATATCCATAGCTATTTTTATTTGAGCAACAAGGCCAAAAATTAGAGTCATCATCATCTATAAGACTATAACTGCATAGCTAGGAAACTCCTCATCACTAGAATTGTCAAAAGGAAGTGGAACTATTTCCTCCAATCCCATCTTAACATGATGGTCATCATCAAGTTGTTGTGGATCCTTAGGCTCTACATCTGACCATCGCACTAGGATTTGCCTATACTCAGGTGTCTTAAGATCAACTAGATGGAAGGTAGTATGCACTACAACAAGATCTTCTACTCTTGTTGAGGTAGGTCTATTCCTCTTTAGAGAGTGGATAAAACTATAAGTGGACCAATTCCTCTCAACAATAGAGGAACTAGAAACTTGAGAGAGCGGGTGAAAGGCAAGTTGTGAGAGAGAGTGAATAGAAACTATGTGCATTGCTCATGCAGGTCCATAGAATATCCACCAATTAACTAGTATGGCATGTCATGTAGCCAGCTAGTTTTGTGAACTTAATTCACTCAACTCTAATCATTGAAGCTTCCTATAGAATATAAATTTTTTTGAAGGCCTTCATGAGGCCATTCCTCACCTCATGATCATTAATAGGAAGAATTATATCATCTTTCCATATACCATTTTGGATTCAAAGTCTATGCAGCCATGCGTAAAGGAGTGTTCAATTTCTCCCATCATTATTGGATGATAGTATGAATATGCTCATTGTACAATGCTAGGGTGGGGTCTCTATCATGAATGGCAGCCTCATTTGACCAATCATGCTATCAATGCATTTATAAATCTCCCCAAGACTGGAACTATCAAAATCCCCGAATATGATGATGGTGAAAATAGATTGTACAAAAGGTGCAATGCATCTCACATTCGACCTAAAAGTATCACTGACCATAGTCTCCTTCACCCTCTTTCCCTACTTAGTCTTTGACTCCTTCCACCTATCTAATCCTATGTCATAACCATAAGTTGCAATGGATCTAGCAGCTCAAGCATCCTCTCTAATAGAATGAAATAGGAAGCAAATCAAGTCTCAACTAGTTTGAGGAATTCTTTCTTTGCAAAGGTCTAAAATAATGCCAATGAAGTGTGGTGGTTGTAAACGAACACTTGCACCTCCCTTGCATCCACTGCTACTTATTTCACCCACCCTATAGTTTCAATCTCTTTGAGTGCATTGTTCATATTATGCACACAAGGTGTCCAATATATGTTCCTATATGTAGATTGTATCAACATACCCACTAACCTACAAATATATGTTGCGTCAAGAATCACTTGCTCTACATTTTGCAGACTAACCACCTTAATGGCCTTTCTTAGAATCTAAAACTAAAACTCAACATCTTTGTGTTTTTTATTTTGTATTGCACTAAAAGGTACAAATTAAAACACTAACACATATCTTTGTTTGTGTTTTTCCATGCTGCCAAGATTTGTCATGCTTTTTAGTAGTAACTATCATAAAAAATGTCTAATATCAATAGTAGTGTGACAGTGATCTTATTGATCTTTCAAGGGGTATTTTTCTTTGTTTTCATAATTGATTTTCAAGATGTGTCATATCAGTTGTAGTATTATTAGTTTTTCAATAGTTTTCCAAGGGTTTTGGCTAATAATTTCATCAATTTAAATTCAAAGACAACAATCATAATTGCAGATTTGCACATAATTTTATCACTTCATATATGAAATGAAAATTTTCATATAGAGCATTCAAAATTTCATATATGAAATGAAAATTTTCTCATAATTTGAGCTCTTTGAGTGGATTCCCATTGAAAAATTGTCTATGAATTTAGTCTCTCTTTGGTTCTTCGAAATAGAACGACATTCCCCCAACATTTCAATTTCCACTAGTGGCCTATGCTTGTTCCATGAGTCCGTCCAAAATAGCACAGACCTTCCATTGTTTATATACCATGTGAGATGCTTTGTTATCATTGGTTTACATTCCTAGATAAATCTTCAAATATGGGATCTCGCACCAATATTTTCTAGTATTAATCAAAGTTGGAAAACTTGGAGTTGGCGTGGACTCGGCAGCCCAAAATAGGACTCAGACTCGAGACTTGGCACGGACTTGGGAAAAAACTCGGCTAGGACTCGGCAAAAGAAAAACCGTAGTTTTAAAAAGAAAAAATAAATTAATGCATTTAGAGAACATAAGAGCCTAATATGATTATCAATTTGTCATAATTCAAAGATTACACGTCATATGATCATCAAACACTCAATAATTGAAATTTCATCATTCATACTCATAGTTTCAAACTTTCAAAATGTATAACAGCATCATAAGTTTATAAATCTTTACATATAATCATATGTCAAAATAAGGAAAACATTAACAACCAAATATAATCTATATCTTCCTCTTTCCCCTCCTAATGGAAGTCAATTTTGCAGACCTAGAACTAGTAGGTGCTACAGTATCCAAATGAGGAGATTGAGGAGTGGTTTCTTGATCTTCAAAAGTGTCTTCGTCCTCCGCCATTGCTTCCAATCTTGCTGCTTCTTCCTCTTTTGCTGCTGCTCTCTCCAATTCAGCAAGATCCTCATCTATAAGGAATACATCAGCATCATCATTTTGTTTATCAATAGTCCATTCACCATATGGATCAATATCATCAAAGTCGATGGACTCATGTGAAACACCCTCCACCTTTCTAGTTCGAAGGCAAAGGTTGTACCAAACAAAAACTAAATCATTTAGGTGTTGCTGTGTCAACCCGTTTCTCTTTGTGTGAATGTTCTCAAATAAACTCCAATTACGTTCACACCCAGAAGCACTACATGGCTGCGACAAGACACAGATGGCTAGCTTTTGAAGATTTGGCGTGCTAGCACCATAGTTCTCCCACCATAAATCTACAAAAACACATTTAAAAAATGTAAGAGTTAAGAATAAAATAAAAAATGTAAGAATCAAGTTTCTAATTTTATCTTGTAATTATACTATTGAACAAATTTATTTTACTTGGTTGTTGTTTTCCTCTCCTTTCAATTGCTTGTTGTGAGGAAAAGAATCTCCCCTTTGCACCCTTGTAGACCTTGAATAGATAAAAATAAAATTAAATCAAATATAGAAAACTCATAGATAGTCAACAATGAACATTGTAAATTCATAATTAAGATGCAACAAATCTCACCTCCAACTCATCAAGCACCTTGTCTCTTATCTCACGATCAAGCACCATCTTATCGACGCATGTGACAACACCCGCCATGACCTCCTCATCAGCCTTAAATGTGTCAGAGAAGTAGAACTTCGGGTTCAAGAAGTAGGCAAAGGCATGTATCGGCTAGTGGAATTGGTTTGTCCATCTCTGATCAATGATGCGCGAAATGATTTCATATTTTCTTTTGTTGCCGCCATAGTAATGTGAAATGGCCTCTTTTGAAATATGCTAACCAATTTTTTCGGAAGATTTACACATAACCAGCACTAGCCAACTTGATTAGCGTTAGCTCCAAAATAGAAAACCCAGCTTGAAAGAACTCACACCAAGAATGCACACTCAATCCCAAGAAAGGATAGGTGTTGTCATATGGCGGAGGAGCTAAAGAAGAGTACTTGAAAGAAACAAACTCTACATCAAGCATGTGCACTCAAGATCCCACTGAGGGCGAGGTGCTAACATATGACGGAGTGATTGATTTAAAAACTGAAACTAATAGGCAGATAACCAGCCATGAAGCTACAACAATTTAATTCATCCGTTGCGGCGGGCATCCACATGAGAGTGGGGATTCACCACTTTGAAAGTGGGTACAAAGAGAGATACAATCAATTATCCACACTGGTGGTAGACCATCCAGGGGTACTTAATGTAAAAAGAAATAAGAATAAATTGCAGCGATTAGGACTGGAACAATACTACTGTTTACAGTCTTACAAATAAGGAATAAAGCTGCAAATTACATATGAATTACAATATCTTCAAAGCACATGATAATAGATGATCTCATACAAATAATTATCTCTCTAACTACTGATAATGAGTCAAAAAAAATAGAACTTCTAAGGTCTAATACAGAAAACAGTAAACTGAAAATGTCAATCAGCCACTGTGAAAACCAATGAAATGTTCATAACTCACTCAATTCACCTCCAAATCGAATGTCGTCTTTTGCTGTGTCCTTTTAGAAGGTAGGCGAACATATTCTGATCATCAAACAGCAACCAAACTGCACATATATTTCTGGCACGAATTCCAAAGCCTCCAAGAATGGTACAGCCCTCTTCAAGGGCGATTTTGTCATTAAAAATCAGAACCTTCGAAATTAAATCTCAAACTTTGCAAGAGGGGGTGCCTTAGTTTAGCAAACACTTAGCAAATATACCCATAATCAAAATAAATTTACTCTAGGAGATGCATTCAAATTTTCACTTTCAGCTGTATGTGAGTCAGCAACTCAAAAACTGGAAATATCATTAAAACTTCTTCTGTTGAGCACAATCTGCTAGTCTGGATGAGAAGCAGTATAGACCAACTAGGTGTTGTATCTCAAACACGAAATTGGTTAATGGCTAGGAGGTAGCATCCTCGAAGCAAGGTTTCATTTGTCATTCCGACAGCATAACAGTATGATAACATGAATGGATCCAAAGTTGAAGTAGAGCATTCAATTTATAGAAGAGTAGAAAACTCTTCAATTTCACAAGAAAGCACGCCAAGAGTCACCAGGAGACTCTTCATATTTCCAAAAATCCAATAATTCTCCAAGAGGCGTCCCTTTTCAAGAATTCACTTTATTCTTTTTAAAAATATAATTCTTCAATAAAGTGGCGTCCACTTTTTCCCAAGGAAAAATGTATTTAATAATAATTAATAAATCTCCTCATGAAGGCGTCACCCTTCCAAGACCCTCTTTTAAACAAAACTTAAAGTTGTTCTCCTAGGCCAAGGGGTCAACTGCAAAATATAACCTTAATGCCTTTTTTCACCATAAAAATGCCTTAAGAAATCAGACATGAATTGCAAATAATTGCTCCAACTGGAAATGATGTTCTGAAAGCTGACAAACTCCATACTGCTAAAAATAGAATTTACTATAAATAGTAAACTCTCTGAAATGCCAAAGAACCTCAGAATTGGAAAGCCTAATTTTACCTCAAACAAGCCTACAGGCTTCCGGAATAGGCTGATGAGTGACAGAACAGATCACTGATGAGAAGGGGACATTACATCTTTGGCCCTATCCATGGCATCATAGATGAAACCCATTGGCATGCCCTCTCCATCCACCATACGAAGAACCCTCACCAAAAGTTTTGTCACCTAAAAAATTGAAAACAAATGTTAAATTATTACAAAATTAACCCCTAAAAAAAAAACAGCAAATAGATTATCATGTATAAAGTTTTTTTTTGTGTTTGTTACTTACCCCGATCAACTCCTCTCCATTTTTGATGAATGTGTCATCAAAAACTATGCTCACAATCCTCTCCCCTTCAGGTTTAGTGGAAAATGGGGACTGCGACCAAGCATTGGACACAAACATTTTCTTGAGATGAGCAATGGCACCAAGAATGCTTTGCAATGTGAGGAAGTGGCTAGCAAATCGTGTCACTCCTGGTTGCACAAGGTCCTTGCCATTTGTGAATTTCCTCATCAAGGAAAGCACCCAAGTATGGTTGTAGATAAATTTTGTAACATTTTTGGCATCTTCAACCACACTTTTGACCCATCCAATCTTCCCAATGTCCTCTAGCAACAAGTCCAAGCAATGTGCAGCACAAGGAGACCATGCAATTGTGGGATGCCTCTCCATAAGTAGTCTACCTGCAACTACATATGCAGCTACATTGTCCATGATAATTTGGACAACATTATCAACACCAACCTCCTAGATCACCCCATCTAATAAATTGCATAAAGTCTCGGCATTTTTTACTTCACAAAAGGCATCTATTGACTTTAGGAACACCAATCCACTATTAGAGGCCACTAAAAAGTTTAGGAGAGTCCTATTTCGTCCATCTGTCCACCCATTAGACAAAATGTTGCAACCTTTTCTTCGCCAAAATTTCTTTTGCGCATCAACCACAAATCGTGTATTCTTTATGGCTCCCTCTAGCAATGGCCCACTCAAATCTTTAGCTATTGGGGTCTTAAACCCCTTACTTGCAACTGTAAGGGCATTCACCAAACCTTCCCAATATGGGTTGCTCGCCACATTGAAAGGTAAATTGTTGTAGTACCAAAAGTTTGTTGCTGCCATCCTAGCTTCATGATGCTTTTCCTTATTCCAACCGGTACCTTCAAGTGAAGGTTGTGCTCCTGGAACATTGAGTGGAATAAAGAAATTTGGTCTTGATGAAGAACCCTGGCTAGCATTAGCAATAGTAGTAGAGAAAGAACCCTCAGGACTCTCACCAAAAGATGAATGTGGCTGACGGATGCTTAGACTTGGGGTACCATGGGGCTTAGATGGTGTAGTAGTGGATCCACTCATCACTGCTATTAGTGCATCCTTTGTTTTTTGTATTTCATCTTTTTTCATCTCATACTCAGCAAGAAGGGCCTTCATCTCTCTAACCATCTCAAGAGTCGAGTTAGGGCATACATCCACATTTTGCCCATGTATTCTTGCAAGGTGGTATTTTAATCTGTTTATACCTCATGTCATCCATTTGTTGCATTCGGTACATGTCACTACCCTTTTTGTTTCCTGGTATCCCATACTTCCATGCAGGGTCTTTTCTCGTTCCCCTTGGGTTTGAAGATGACATTGTTGTTTCAAGTTCAACATGAAAAAAAAAATTAGCAAGGGTTTGGTAAAAAATCAGCAAATAAATGAGATTCAAACATTTGCAAAAAAATAGAATGCAAAACCAAGCTAGAAATAGTAGGAATTAGGCTATTAAGGGAAATAGAAAAAAAATTGGTAGCATTTCCCCTTATTTTTCTTTATTTTTTTTATTTTTAATTGAAGAAACAAAAAAAACATAAGCTAAATCACTTATGTGGCTCTATTATGATCTCCTTAGCTCGTCTTCTTGGCTTCTTCCAACCTCACTTCAAGTTGTAGACCTATATTTGGTAGTGTAGAGGAGTGAAATGAGGAAAGAAATTAAAAAAGAAAGAGGTTTTAAACCCTATTTTTGACATCCCAGCCGTCTAGGAGAGTCCCTACATGGGACTCGCAAGTTCGACCTCAGGACTCACGCAAGTCCTGAGGTTGAACGTGCGAGTCCCGTGGAGGGACTCTTTATAATGTCCCCATTTTGGCCATATGCTCTTCTGTGACTGATAGCCTATTTTTGGAAATCCGTAGGCTACTCAAATGTGCAAATTTAGGGTTTCCACTTTCAGTAAGTCTTGCTTCCAGCTCAATTCAACTTTTTGTTGGTTTTGAAGTGAAATTACTATTTTTGGCATTGGCTATTTTTAGTAAGTCTAATTCTGGTAGTGGCATCATCAGCAGTTCAACTCAGGTCATCATGTTTTTTTGGCAATCCATCAGTTTCAGTATTGGTGTTGGTTTTGGTTATCTCCTTGGACTGAGTTTTATACTTAGTCAATTTCATGTTTTTAAGTTGTACCCCACGCCTAGGCTTGATGACTTCAAGTTGTTTTTAAAGAGGGGACATTAAAGGGTCTATTTGAGCATTTAATATTTTGATAAATGTTTTATTGTTGCAACTTGAAATTGGACGCCTAAAGGAAGATGATAAATATTTTATTAATTCAAAAATAAAGTGAATGTGTGAGAGGTGGTGTCCCTTGGGGAATTTGAATAGTTTCTTGTTGGAGTTACAAGTTTCTTCATTTGCCCAACTGAAGCTTATTTATTGATGCTTTGAGCCTTCATTGTTATCTTTGGAAAATATTGTAAAGTTATGCTACTGGTTTGAAATCCAGAATCCGGCTAAGGGAAAGCTTAGCAAATTTACTCCATTCTTCGGGCCTAAAACTATGGTTCCCTAGATGGTCTATTGGGATTGTGCTTCATTCAAAAGTGCATATTGAGCATCAAAGTGAAGGAATTGGTGATTTTTATCAGTTTTGTGTTTGTTGGTTTATGTCAGGCTGAATCAAGTTTTCATTTACAGCTTTTGGTGTGAATTTATTTAGCTTATGGGTATTGGTTCTATTGATTCCTATGCTAGAGGTGACCCTACTTATGCATTTGCAGATTTTAATTCAAAGTCTCCAATTTTTTATTGAAGTTCGCCCCTCTTGGGAGGCCGTACCATGTACTTACAGCCTTGGGATTTGTGTCAGGCTTTAGGGAGCAATTTGCATCAATTTTTTCAATAGTTCTTGGTTGCCTAGCTTGGAAAATGCTATGTTTGCAATTTCATTGGGATTTGTGAAGTTGGGTAGGAGAAATAAGCAAATTTGGTGGTTGTGAAGTTGCTGGTTATTCAATGGATGGAGTTGATTTTCACTTACAGCTCTTAGAGTGAATTTATTTTGGTTGTGGGTGTTTTCTCAATAGTCTCCTTTGCCTATGGCGTACCTAAATGTTCATTTGCAGATTTTGTGGGCAAGTATATGATTTTATAGACAAGGTCACCCCATTCCCTTGGCCGTCCCTTGTCTTTCTGTTATTGAATGGTGTGTTGGGAAGATTTCGTGGTGATTGGAGTCAAGTTGGTGTTCTATTAAGGTCGCCCAGCCTTGAAGGTGTTCCAACTTTAGTTTCATGTGCATTGGTGAAAGGTTGTCCCACATTTGAAGCATTTTGTTGAAGACTTAGCTTGCTGGTTTGAACTTCAATTTGCAGGTTTTCATATCAGACCTATATACTTCTGTTCTATGCTCTATTTCTCTGATGTTTCAATTCATAATTGGGATCAGAAGTATAGTGTAATTACTAATGCTATTTTGGAGTAGATTTCTATTGAATAATCTTTGTAATTTGCAAATATTTTTCATTGTAAGACTGAGAATTAGTAGTACTATTCCAATCATTCATATTTTTGCATTTACTTTGTGTTTAAGCAACATTGTAACCCCTGGATGGTTTACCGCCAATGTGGAGGAAAATACATTTTGTAACTTTCAATTCACACCCACTGTTTAAGTGGAGAATTCCCACTCCCAAGTGGATGCCTGCTAAGCGGATGAATTGTATTTCATTGTAATTATCTTTCCCCCCACTGAACAAGTGGTAGCATGGATTGCTCATGGTCGGATCACCGCCTACATTTCATTTCCAGCTTTGTATTTCAAGTTCAGATTATTGCTAACGATCCCATCACCATAAGCTATCACCTCGCCTTCAATAGGATCTTGGTGAACTTTCTTGGTGAAGGTTACTTTCAAGTTGGATATCTTTTGGAATCTAACGCTAACATTTGGCGTAGTGCTGGGTTATGTTGTGAGAATTCAAGGAAAAAATTAAGGGGCATATTTCACTCTCCTAGACTTGACTCTCGAGTCCGCAGCAAGTGGACCCATCTAGCCTCCAGACTCCTGAGTCCGCGGCGAGTCCTAAAGAGTCTTCCAACTATGGGACTATTAATATTCTGCTTGCCCCGTCTGTGTCCAAGTATTTATTCCATAATGCCTTACTCCATAATGCTTCTGGATGTGTATACATTCTCCACACCAATTTTTCCCCTAATGCCTTATTTTACACATCTAAGTCTCTTATTCCCGCACCTCCTCTATATTTTCCCTTACTTTATCCCAATGTATTAATGGGAGGCTCTTTATGTCATTGGAACTGTCCCACAAAAACTTCTTCATAATACTGTTGAAATTTTGTTCAGTCTTCTTAGTCAATCTCATACATGATAGCATATATATGGGGATTGTAGCTAACACTACTTTGATCATCACTATTCTTCCAGCCAATGTTAACCATCTCCGCTTCCATGACTGAGCTTTATTCTCACATGCTTCAACCGTATTCTTCCATAAGTTTGTTCTGATCACGCCTTTAAATAATGGAACACCTATATACTTACTAGGGAGTTCACCAATGTTAAATCCCAGTTTTTGTGCTATCCTCCATTGCATAAATATCTTTGTATGGAAGAACATCATTGATTTCTCTATATTGATGAGTTGTCCTGATATGCTTGAGTATTGTTTAACTACTCCTATTACCTTCGCCTCTTCAAGACTCAAGTCACCATATAAAACTGTATCATCAGCGAATTGTTGATGTGTTAATCTTTCCATCCCTCCTGCTACATATATGCCTTTCCAAGCCCCTTCCTCCTTCCTTCTTTTTATCAATTTTCTCAATACTTTTCCATTATTACAAATAAGAATGGGGATAAGGGATCCCCTTGATGTAGGCCTCTTGAGCTTTCAAAAAATCCACAAGGCATACCATTGACCAGTATTGAAATCTCGCTATTGTTGTTCAACCATATATCCATTCCAACCACTATTTGCTAAAACCATATTTTTCCATTACCTTCAATAACAGCCTTCAATTGAATGAATCGTCTCATTTTCTTTTATTATCCCTTCCATTATCTCTCTTTCCAGTGTGAAACCACTCTGCTCTGGAGAGATGATGCGAGGCAGGAGATTTTTGAGTCGGTTTGCCATTGCCTTGGCAATTATTTTGTATATTGTATTGCATAGTGATATCGGTCTGAAGTCCACATAAGATGAGAAATCTGGTTTCTTTGGTATTAGGGCAATTAGCATATTATTGATGCTTTTTACAAATTTCCTCTTCTTTTTGTAATCCTCCACAATCTCCCATATCTCTTTTCCAATGAAGTGCCAACATTTTTGGTAGAAGAGGGCAGAAAATCCATTTCGTCCGGTGCTTTATCTAGGTGAAGCATGAATGTGGCTTTCCTAATTTCCTCCTCGGTAAAGGGTGCTATTATTTCTTTGTTGTCTTCTTGTGTTATCAACATGGGAATGTTCGTTGTCAAAGCTTCTGTACTAATTGAATCTGCGATGTTTTTTGGTGCCAACAACTCTTCAAAATATCTAATTGCTTCATTTTGGATTTCCTTTCTTGTTTCCAGTGTTTCTCCTATTGTGGATTGGATTAATTCTATTATTTTTTGTAACTTTTTTAATTTTATTGTATTGTGAAAATATTGCGTTTTTATCCCCTTCCATTAGCAACACTTATTGTGATTTGCTTCTCCAGTATATTTCTTCTCTTGCTAATATTTCTTCATGTTCTATCAGTATCTTCTTTTCTTCCAAGTAATCTTCTTTTACATTCCATGTTGGATTATCTTCTGGTTCAAAATTTGGAGTTCGTTTTCTATTCTTTCTTCTCCTCAAAGATGTTTTTGAATGAAGTTTTATTCCATTCTTTAAGCTTTTTCTTAAGGAATTTCAGTCTTTCCATAAACATGAAGCTTTTCGTGCAATTTTTAATGGGCGCAACCTTCCACCATTCTTCCATTAGATTAATCAGTTCATTCTTCCTCAGACACATTTTTTCGAACTTGAAGTTGCTTTTGGTTGATGATTCGTCCACATGTATAGATGTTTCTACAAGCTAATGGTTGAAACCAGTATGTGGTAAAATCTTTGCTTCCCATATAGCAGTTGAGTGCATATAGTTTGGGCACAGCATAAACCTATCACTTTCAAAGATGTTTGACAAACCAATTCTTCTGTTTGTTCAAGTATATATCCTATTTTTTGCTTCCACATCAATAAACCCATCGTTTGTTACAAATTTCTTGAAATCTTTCAAAGCCACCAATTCTTGTGTCAAGCCTCCACTCTTTTCCTAAAGGCTCGGTATGGCATTGAAGTCACCTCCTATAACTATTCTTTCCCTTATGTTTTGCATTAGATGTGTGGTTAACATGTTCCATAGTCTTGATTTTTCTTTTGTTTTTATTGGACCATAAATGTTAAATAGAAGGAAGTCTAAGTTTGAGTTATTGTCACATACCTTACATGAGATCCAATTCATCTCCATCCTGCTTTCTTTCGGTAACACTATCCTTGGGTTCCATAGTGTTATCAATCCTCCATCTGTAATACTTTATTTGTCCTACAGCTAAATAAGGAAAACTAACCAACTACTTTCAGCTGAAGGTGTAACTAACTTGTTACAAAACTAGGGTTTTATCTTTTCATTTTAACAGAAAGAATCTCAAAATAAAGTAATTTACATTTCAATCAGCTTTTCAGCTAACTTCTAAGTTCAGTTCAGCTGAAAAGAAACGTCTAACTGAATTAACTAAAAAGAAACATCCACTATTTTCCAATAACAAAAAAGCAACCGAACTTTAACTAAATTTTCAATGCTTTCAAATAAAATTACAATTGATCAATCTTTAGGCTAAGTAACCATTTCAAATATTACAAGAGAGAGAAGGGTTTCAAGAGTTTACAGTTAAGAAGCTGAAGCATTTGATCTTGACACTATCATCATGGGAAAAGGAGATATCATTAGGGGCTTTACCACCCAACCGAAGACCTTCTGGTCTCCCGTGTTCCTTCGTCTGAAGGAACCCGTCCCTTCACAAGGGTAATCACTGGGATCAATCTATCGTCATGCTTCTGAGCCTGGTGTCAAGGACCTGTATCTCCTGATCGAACCTTCACTATGGGTACCTCCCAACTAGAAGATTACTTTGATCAGTGATACATCCGGTACTTGATGGCTGACATATGTTGAATCTAGCATCGTAAATTGGCCAAGGATTTCATTTGTATTATTGGAACTCCTGTGCCATCAACACTCTCACCCTTGCTCGACATGACTAAGTGAGTCTCAAGAATTAAAGATTTATTGGCAAATTTGATTCTCATCTCATTAGATTCGGTTAGATCTTAACCACTATGAGGATGCATTAAGAAGTAGAAATCAGCTAAAGACATTCCAAGTCTCAATTAGATATAAAGTATATCCCTAGTAACTCCAAAGAAAATCAGGATAGTATAAACAAAATCATAATTCAACTTAAATTGGTTAGGAGAGATCATACAGAAGAGTCCTCAATATTTTTCATCTGATTCCAAAATTGGAGAAAATTAGTTCTGGTTATAAATTCAGTAAGACTCTTAAATCTGAGTCAAAACTTGACCACGGTATGGAAAAGAAGAAGAGTTCAAAAATTCCACTCTCTCATCAAATAGGGAATACAAGTGTTCGATTAGTTCCAAGGCCGATAGAAGAATGATATAAAAGAGTTGGTGAAATTCTGCCTTCAAGGTCGGTAATGGCTACAGGACCCAACAAGGTCTGAGAATAAAGAAATGCAAGAATTTGGGTATCGAACCAGTGGCTCAACAGAGAAAAACAAACCAATTCATTTCAAACATCATGCAGCATCGTGCCAACTTTTCTTAACTTATTCAACAAGAAGAAAAAATACAATTCGACATTAAATTAAATTCTCATGTAATAGAATTATAGATACGACACATGCCTGTGAGATAGGAGATAACAAAGCCGAGGATGATCTCAGAGAGATTCAACAGATACTTGATTTGAAGAAACACATGACCAACTAATTCCTCAAGACTGATCAAAGATGTCACCAAGTCTCCCACGCATTAAGCAACAAGAGAATGAAGTAATACAACTCCCTTAATACGCACGACCCCAAAGTAATTCCAGCTCAATTGAAAAATCCAATACAAATCAGGGTTTAAGAAAAGAGGTCAATGATATGTTTCGATGGCAGAAGGCAAATGAAAAGATAATCAAAAGGCAATGGCGTGAGCCTCAATTACATGAAAAAGAATGATTCACAAACTAGACTCCATTAGAGATGACGAGCTGATGAAATGAAGATACATGAAAGTGTATAGATGAAGAATGGCTAGGTCGATAGCCGACTCAGGAGAAAGCAAGAAACAAAAACAAAGAATGAATCTGCAAAGCCCAACACCCAGATTTTCCCTCATTGAGCTAGACTCTTCGTCTCCATCTTGGACGTTTTGAAAAGAGTATGGCATGGTGGCAATGATTCGTCACCTTTTTCATCGGCGCCCCACATATTCATATTTGAATTAAAATACCCCCTCAGCTAAAAAGTTAGTTCACCATTTTAAATATTATAAGACCTTAATTCACAAGGGAATTAAGATGAAATACGAAATGAGCTTAACTTAATAGATTAATTATTTAATTTATGAAATATGGCCAAGGTAACGATTAAGCTACACCATCATTTCCGGCTCATGACAAGACAATGATTTGATCCTCTGTTAACCACCACCTCTCCCTGATGACATCTCCTTTTCCGTCGTGGCGTCGTCATTCCTGCATCCACTGACAAGTATTATGGTTAGATTGTTCACAATGGCTATATAAATATGCATTTAAATATAATCTCATGATCACATTCAATTTCATGTGAACAAGAAATTCACTTGCAAATAAAAAGATTGTTTTCTTTTTAGTTACGATAAATAAAACAACTATTGCATTCTCAATTTTCACTTTCATATGGAAAAAAGTTACTTGCAACTAACATTGCATTTGAAATACATAACCAAACACATAATCTCAATGTAAGGGATGTAACACCATCACTCCCATTCACTTTTGAGTGGAAACCAATCCATCCTCGGCAATGAACTATGAACAGTTCGACCTCCCTTGTACTCAGCTTTGTCTCCTATAGCATTGCTATATCAGCCATCATTATTTCTATGTGGTGCTTTATTAAGAGCCTCTTGTTAGGGGCATTGAGGCCCCTAACATTCCATGTTATCTTCATGTCTCTCTAAGGGAGGGGACTCCTCCCTTGGACCTCAACAGGTATTCTTTTATGTTTGACAATCCTTGTTCCTTTTCCATTTCTTCCCTTTTCTGCTTATTCGTCTTTCTTCCCGATTTTTTGTTTATAGGTTGTTTTTTATTAAGATTTTTTGAGGTTGGTTGGCTTTTGCACCTAGGTTTGATGATGTCCATTTCGTCTTCTTCTGATTCTCCGTTCTCTGAATCTTGTTCCATTTCTTCTCCGTCCTCCTCTATCTGCACCTTTCCTCCAATTTTTCTGGTGTTGCATATGGGA
This sequence comes from Sequoia sempervirens, assembly GCA_007258455.2. Lineage (NCBI taxonomy): Eukaryota > Viridiplantae > Streptophyta > Pinopsida > Cupressales > Cupressaceae > Sequoia > Sequoia sempervirens. Next base: position 22,350 of record VDFB02376542.1, read on the forward strand.
CTATCACTAAAGGCTCTCTGATCTTTGGGGGTTTTTCCATATCTTGGTCTTTCCCTTTATCTTCCACTTTTTTATTTTTTCCCAATTCCTCCGCACTTTGAATTCCTTGATTTTGAATCGGCACTTTTTATCTCCAAATTTGCTCCTTTTCTTTTGGTCTTTTGGGAAACTATCGACAATCCTCCTCCCAATGATTCCTTCTCTTACATTTTATGCAATAAAAACACAGACTTTCTTCTCAATTTGTTGTTGCCAAATGCCTGCCTTTGTCCATAATTTTACCATATTTGGGGTTTCTTGGATTGTTAGCAGTCTTGTTCATGCATATATTAACGATTCGCCATTCCATAAGTCTACTTCTAGGGTTTTTCCAATTGCATCTCTGATCTTCGTGAGGCTTTCTCAGGAAAATTGTAAAGCCTTATCCATATTGGGCCTTTTGCTGGTTTTGTTTTTGTTGGGTCAAAATTCAAAACCCATGCCTGCAGATATATGTGTAGTTTTCCATATTTCCATTTGGTCTCCAATATTTTGTTCCTTTCCTCCTCTATTGCAAAGACTCCGACAAAGAAACCTCTGGGCCTAAAATTGATCACAGGTTCCCTCCAATTTGCTTCAATCCAATTTTTCAATTCCACCCTGGAGAGCTTCCTTTCCATCACTCTACCAATCATATTTGTCTTCTCCAATTTTGCTACATCTCCATGCACTGTTTGTAATGGCCCCTTTTCAGTCCTAAGCCTATCAGTGATCGTTAGCCTATTTCTGGAGTCTCGTAGGCTATTCAGAGGCATTTCAGAGGATTCCAAGATTCTTGGAGGATTCTTGCCAGCACTTTCAGGGGGTGATTGCAAAGGATTTCCAAAGTGTTTTATGGGTTTTTCTAGGTTTTCTGAGATCCTTTGTGGGTAGTATTGCTATTTTTACCACTTACTATTTTTAGTAAGTTCAGTTGCATCTCAATTTGGCCTAATTTGGCATTTGGACACACTATTTTTAGTAAGTGTTATTTTTGGCAGTTGGTCATGGCAGCAATTTAGTGCAGGGTTTCCATTTCTAGCAGTGGTGGCAGTTTCAATTGTTGAGCTCTGTTTTTTTTGGCAGTTCAATCGTCCACCATCTTTGGAGTTCGAAAAAGGCAATATTATAACTTAAGTTATAAAGTTCAATATTAAACCCTCTTTGTACCCCCACACCTAGGATGATAACTTAAGTTGTTTTTAATAAGGGGTCATGAAGTTGGACGCCCAAGTTGGAGGCCTTAGTTAAAAATTAAAATAAAATATTATTTCATTAAGATGGGCATCCCAATTGGAGGGAAAAGGGATTTGAATTTCTAGAGCCCTAATTTCTATTTAAACCCTTTCAGAGCTCTCATTTGGGCTATGCAATTTGATGATAATGAAGTGCTGCCAAGACAAAATCCTTGGGCTTTGAGGATGAAAACCCTCAAGGTTGGCTCTAGTTTCGAAGTCGCAAAATACTCCCTAGCTGGACGTGGGTGTGGCTCCATTGTAAGGGTTGCCATTGAGCTAATTTGGTGATGGCTTTCAATTCATTTGCAGTTTTGGCTTGTTATGATGTTTTCTAGATTTGCATATTTGGGTTGAATACTGATTTGCAGCGTGTGGGAGCATTTTGGAGTGATTTCTTGGAGATTTCAGTTTGCTGGCTGCTCTATTTCTACCATAGGCCGTACCATATGTTTTGCTTATGTTGATTGGAGGATTGGAGAACTTTTTGTGGGCATTGTTTATTCTTGTTTGGCAGATTGAGGCATCCCATTATGCAAGGATTCCAATTTTTTGATGAAGACATGATTTTCTAGGAGCAAATCGCCCCCCTTGCTGACCGTACCTTTTGGAGGGTTTGGAGTTTTGGTTTTGTGACAGAGATCTGCCCTTTCTCCTTGCTGTTATGTTTGTTTGGGAGGCGCCTAGACTATACCAATGCCTTGCAAGCATCCTGGGAGAGTTCTATGGAGATTTGATGGAGTTGTGATCAATTGGTAGCTTGCTGGTTGGTGTCTCAAATTGCTGCAACACTTTTATCAGACCTATAGCAGCAGCTTTCCAGACCTAATACAGTCCTTTGGAGGTCATTCCATGAGGTATATTTGGTAGTACATTGTTGGGGAATACTTTATTTAATGTTGGGGTTTCATTATGGGTTGTTGTGACACGATTTCCTTAGTATTTTCGCATTGTAGCAGCAGATTATGACATTCTGGAAATCAATTTGTAACAAGATCATTGTAACACCGTTTTGTTAGTACCATTGGTGTTTTTCTCTTTGTTTATTGCTACTTACCCCACTGAATAAGTGATCATTTCTAACCCCACTGAATAAGTGGCGATCTCGCTGAATAAGCGGTTGAGCTTTCTTTACTTTTCATGTTATGCCCGTTGAATAAGCGGAGGATCTTTCTTTGATTTGGTCGGCTAGCCACCAAGTTCTTTATTGCTAGTTGTAATTCCCATTGAATAAGCAGAGGTTTCATTTCATGCTTTTGAGATTTCATACTCACCCCACTAAACAAGTGGTTTGCTTCAAAAGTACTTAATTTTAAGCCTTACCACCGTATGCTCTCACCTTGCCCACATCAGAATTTGGGTGATCAGAAAGTGGAAAGTATTTGCTTTCAATTGGTTTTGATTATCACTCACCCCATTGAACAAGTGGATTTTTTTAGTTAATGCAATGTACACCTTACCACTTTATGCTCTCACCTTGCCCACATTGGGATCTGGGTGATCAGAAAGTGGAGAGTAGCTTTATTCAATTGATTATCATTGTTATTTTGGCTAACGCTAATGGGTGAAAAATTGAAGAAAAAATTAAGGGTGGGTTATTACAGTGTCACTGATAGATAAATTTCCTTTACTCCTGCTTCATTTGTATTTTCAATATTTCCACTTCTTGCTCTGCTTTTTTGTGCCATTATTTCCTAGTTTTTTTCCTCATAAGCCTATTTTAGTGGTTATTTATTAAATAAATATGTTAAGGCAACATTCTCAAAGATCTATTCTAAGCTTGATAGTTACCCTTATCAAGATTTAACTAAAGTCTAAAGATTACCTAACTTTGGTATTTAGAATTTGTGGAAAAAAACTCGCTTTGCATGCAAGAAAACTATTCTTAGTGTAGAGGTTGCAATTAGCTTTTTTATTTATTTTCATGCAAAGCATTGTAAAATATTATAAATAAGTGCTTTGGGTATTTAGATTGGATCATTTGGTATCATTCAATAGAATTTGGTATGCTTATTTGGTCGTTCAATTTTTTGTTGAAATATTTTGTGGTTTTTTATGCTTTTATGGGTTGGAAATTGCTTAACTATTAGTGGAAGCTTTGCATTACAGTAGTTGTTAAGTTAGTTGTTGTAGCTTTGAATACAATTATTGTGATTAGCTTAGAATGTCGTATGTGTATGTACATGAATTTAAATGAAGTAATTTTACTATTGATTTCAGGCTTTGTATTGCAAATCTCAGTGAAGTTGGTCTAATAGCTTTGTATGTCATTCTCCTCTTCTAACTTATCGAGTCTTTTGTGTTGTTCAAACCATTCCTACCCTTATGTGTACTCGTGTTGGTCAATTTCTATTTTTTGTTTGTATTTCATGCTTAAAGTCACCTTTAGTTTTGTTAGCTATGCATGAACCACTCTAGAAAGAATTGTAGTTTGTACAGATTGTAAATAGAAAATACATATTGTTCAGATTAGGTTAGTTTTTGTTATAGAGAGTTTTCACTTTTAATTTGAAGAATAGGTTCTACCATACACATTCCATATTGTGTCACAGTAAAAGGTGCAATTTAAAATTCTAACACATTATATAATAACAATAAATAGTAATAGAATAATGATTCCTTAACTTATTTTTTATCACACTAAAAGGTGTGAATTAAAATGCTAAAACACTATATAAAAACAATAAATAATAATAGAATAATGATTCCTTAACTTCAAAAGATTATACATAAATGTGAGTCTAAGGTTATTATTAAAGTTTCAATCTTTGATGACGTCTTTTCAAATAACTTAATTATAAGATATTATAATGGTCTAATCTATTTTTTGCTAACTATATAATTAATGCACCCTAGTACGCCCTAAGCTTCCAATAGGATCCTATTTCAAAAGATAATGGCTTAAAATTGAATGATTATACAAGTAAGCATTGGGCAAGTTCAAATGATGAAAAGCTATCCGCTTCAAGATATGCTTTCATCTTTTGATCAAGAGTGATTTCTTGGATTAGCAAGAAGCATTCATAATGTTCTTATCAGAAAATAAAGTAGAATGTAAATCTATCATGGATGCCACACATGAATCATTTTGGTGTAGAATACTATTCAAAGACACAATCATAATCTTTAAATGATATGTGTTGTACCCAAAACCAAAATTTTTGCTTCACTAAGGCATTTTGCTTAATTGAGTCTTAATCTTGTTAAAGTGTTGTCAGAAGGTCGTTTTTGGGGTTTTTAAATATGGAGTTGGTGTCAATATCATGTCAGTCTGTCACTGAAAAGATTTAAGAAAAGTGAAAATCTGAACGAAAACATCAAAATTTTCTCTCTGGAGAAGGGAGCACTTTCTCAAATGGGCGCCCTATCTTTTAGGGGTCCAGATCCTGTTTTTAGGGTTTGTCACCTCCAGCAGACATTCGTCCGGCATCACGTCAGCTTTGCAGTGAGCTATCAAGTCTGTCAAATGGACCTGTTTCGAGCAAGTTGTCGTGAATACAGCGCAAAACAAGGCGAAAGTGAAAATTGACTAACACTGGTAAAAAACGCAGCTTTTGGAAATGGCGCCCATCTTTTTGAGGTGCCAAATGAAGGTTTTTGGCTAAATGCCATCTAAGATGTTTGTCTCACGTTTGTTCGAGCTTCGCGACGCATCTGTCAGTGGGTGAATCTGAGTTGCTGAAGTGCCTGAACCTGAGGTTAAACGTAGGGTCAAATCTTAGTCTAAGTCAGAGGAAAAAGCAAAAGAGCACATTTTGGGAAAGGCGCCTAAGCTTTTCAAGCCTTTAATGCTTTCTTTCTGATGATACCAGATATTCAATGCGTTCGTGTTACGTTCAGCTTTCCGTTGCCTGTTTCCGTCAGTTCGGAAGATGTCTTGGCAGCTTGCAGTCGGGGTTTTTATATTTTTTTTTGTCGTTTCCAGAAATGGCCAAGTCTGGAGTGAAAAGAGCAGCTTTTCAAAAAGGCGCCCTTGTTTTTCACCCCTCAGATGTTGTTTTCTTGGGAAATGTGCCTTTGCAGCTGTTGTGCAGAATGAAGTCAGCTCCGCAGTGAACCTGAGATCTAGTCCTGAAAGTTGATAGGTCAGAAGTTATGAAGGAATTATTTTTCCCTTCGTATGAAGTACAAAAGTCAATTTGACTAAGTCAGAGAAAAAGAGCAGCTTTTGAAAAAGGCGCTTGGATTTTTGAGCCTTTAGATGTCAATTTTATGACGTGCAGTCTCAAGATATCTTTTGATCAGTTTTTACTAAGCTTTGCAATGCACCTGTCAGCCAGTCAATCGGAGAAGTCAGTCAACCGGTGTCAGAGGATGAACAGAGGTCCCGGCAGAGGTTTTAGCTTAAATTTTCATGAAATTTGGCTAAGTCTGGAATTCGCTTGAGAGTTCAAAGTTGAATTTTCGAAAGTGAGTTGAATGGACGCCTTAACTGGAGTTCTGACTGCAGTTAGACTAAACGATTTCTGGGTTGTCATCTTCAGTTCATATGTTGGCATGTGGAGTGATCTTTCAGTTTGCATGTCGAGTTAACTAGTTTGCATGTTCAGTTAACTATCTTGCATGTCGAGTTAACTTGATTGCATGTCCACTTAACTGAAGATTATCACTGAATGTCAACTAAAGTCCACATGCATGGCGAATTTGGTTGCAGTTGTGAAGATTTTAGTGAAGATGGCGCTTCATTAAATGTCAACTGGAGTTCAAGTGGGACGAATTGAATGATGAAGCATATTTTAGTGAAGTATGGCGCATGAAGTTGTTAACTTTAGTTCCAAAAGGGTCGCCATATTTAGGTTTGAATAGTGAAGCATGAATTGGTGAAGATACGCACTTTTCAAGGAATGGCAACTTTAGTTCCAAAAGGGTCGCTATTTTTAGATTGTTTATTGCATGAAGATGGCGAATTCCTCATCTCAATCAAGATTGCTAACTGAAGTTATCAAAAGGGTCGCTTTAGGTCAAATTTGGTGAATCCAAAGCAAGTGTGAAGGATGGCGAACTCAATGAAGATGATTAACTGAAGTCAAACTCGTATAGAGTGGTTAACTGAAGTGTTGAAGGGCGAACCCTAATGCATGGCTCTTTATTTAGCATATTCAAGTTTTAGTTAACTAGAAATGGGGTCCAATTAGAAGCCAAGCGCACTTTTCAAGCATTCCTTGCTTAGTGCGAATTTTCAATGATGAAATTCTATATATTTCAGCCATGGCGTCCATTATTTCATCATCTTTTGCTCTGAAGCTCATATTCTTCTTGAGCGAGCAGCAAGCTAAAGGTGCTACAGGTGTCATAATTCAGCGTTCTTTGTAGCAACGAATTCAGATTGTGCAGAGGAAGAAGATTCCAGACTTTATTTTCACTTTGCATGCAGGTTTCATCAAGTTCCAGAAAAGAGATTGGCAAATTCTTCAGAAGCAGAACAAGCAAAACCTTCTATCTTCTGTCTTATTTCTTCTATTTCTCATCTTAGGTACTTTCTTCGCATGTCAAAGAAAACGGAAAAATATTCAGAATCTGACCATCTGGGTTCGCATATTTCAGCATCAGCAGCAAAACCCACGTCTTAGATTTTTTCGAGAAAATCGCCCCGTAGCCTTCATTCTGAAGCTCTGTGCTTTTTTCCGAGAATTTCTTTGCATGTGGGATAAAATCACATCTTTTTGAAAATCTCATCATTTGGGTTTGTTCAGAATTCCGTTGTGCACAAAACCCATGTTCCAATTTTCTCAAGAAAAATTGCCCCAAGAAGCTCTAAAAACCCCTGCAGTTCTCGACTGAAAAGTCTTTGCATGCTAGGCTAAACAGCGTTTTTTCACAATTTTGACGTTGTGGGTTGTCTTGGAATCATTTTCTAGACAAAACCCATGTCTCAGAATTTTTGGTGAAAATTATCCTCCGACAGGGTATTTTTAGCCTCACCAGGAGCCATTGTTAGCCTCTTTAGAAAGTTGTCAGAACATAGCCGTGTTCACAGTCAACGGGCAAGTTTTTCAGAAGGCGGTTCAACTAGACTGAATTCAAGACCAAATCGGTCTTAATTTAGGTTTTCATCAGAGCAGCTGACAATGAAGCATTAGGCTGCAAAAGAAACAGAGATCACTTCATTTACGGAGCCGCCAAAGTCACTCAGATCTTGTGCAATTATCTTCGTGAAAATGGTACCTACGCTGATCTCGAGGTTGTACAAATTGAGTTTCAAAAGCATGTTTATGATATCTTGATGGAGGTTCTGATCACATTTTCAGTAATTTCAGCGAGTTTCAAGAAGGCGACTGAAGAATGTAAAGATGGCATGCACACAATTACGGAAAGTGGCAGAGAACTAAAGAAACAGACTGTTGTTTTGAGCAGTGTCAAAGTGCCAGATGACAGAGAGATCGATGAGTTCTTGGTCGAAGTGTTAGACCGAGTTGACATGGAGTGATCGCGGTTGGAACCTGATTAATTTCGAGGATTGAGTCATGAGCAGCGATTAACTTCGACTTTCAGTCTTGAGTTCACTTCTGACTTAACACATGCTTATCTCGTCCTTGGAATTATCATCACAGGAGTTAGGGTTAGGGTTTCCGCTTAAGGGTAGTGTCGATTAACTTTGCTTTAAATAAGGGCGTGCATGCTTGCACATGGTCCATTTAGGTTATTTGTACCAACTGATGGTAGCTTTCCAGATTAAGCTGATAGTTTACTTCATTAGGGTTTAATAATTAATCTTGCATGCATTTGCGAGACTAGTTAACACAAGGTGATTTTAGGGTTCCCTACACGTTGATGTATATAAATAAGAGCTTTTGCTCATTTGTAATTAACTTTTGCTGAGAGAGAAATATATGCTGCGCCTACCTTGCCCTCAATATTGCTCTTTGTTCATGTGTCTTCGCTATTACGATTAATTGTTATGCCACATAGGGTTTCATGCAATTGTAATGGTGAATTCTTTCTGTTTTGTGAATCTTTATCATTTTGATCAAGTGTTATGCCACATAGGTTTCATGCGATTGGGATGATAAATCTGTTTTGTGAAGTCTTTACTATTTTGATCAAGTGTTATGCCACATAGGGTTTCATAAGATTGGCGTGGTAAATTCTTCCCATAGTTTAGATAAATCTGTTTTGTGAATCTTTTATCATTATGATCAAGTGTTATGCCACATAGGGTTTCGTGAGATTGTGATGATAAATCTGTTTTGTAAGTCTTTACTATTTTGATCAAGTGTTATGCCACATAGGGTTTCATAAGATTGTCATGGTAAATTCTTAAATCTGTTTTGTGCCCAATAAACTTGTCTAGATTGAGCTGATAGATGCATACCTTGCCTTCAAGTAGAGAATCTAAACTCGTTTATCGTCCAGATAGTCAAACCTCGCTCCATTTCATGCTCGCTTTCTTGAGGCTGGATAGATTTAAAGTAGTTAGCTTAGTTGTAGTTAATGATCTGCAAACCAAAAATCCTTAGCTACAACGTTCTTGGTTTTCTTAACCTTGTGCCTCTTCCAGCTGAGAACAAAAAGATAGGACTTAGATTACTTTTCTTTTCCATGCATTCCAGCACAACGAGGGAGCTTCCCCTCCTAATTTGAAGAGCACTCATTTCGTAGTGTACATAGCTGTCCGTACAAACCTGCACTCCAGAGGTGTTAGATTTTACGCCAACAATATGTACAGCTTCAACCAAATGTGACTATAAAAATAAAATCAAACTGGTCAGAGGGGTTGTGCTTAAATGGAAAATCCTTAGGGCTTTTATGATGGAGATCCAGGTCTAAATCCCCCAAAGTGACATCTCAGTGTTGAAGTGTGTGTTGCTCTAGTATCCCCATGATTGGTACGGTGTCCTCATAATTGTTAGGCCTGTATTGGAATTGTAATCCTTAATAGACCATTGTACGAAGTGTGGGCCCCAAAACCAAACCCTCACAAATTAATCTAAACAATTCAAATTAAATTGACAAAGAATACAATCTCATATGAAAAAATTTGCACAAGCTAAATATATAGGAGTGAGTTCATATTAATAAACATACTCAAGACAATGAAACAAAGTTTATCTCTAGACAAAAGACCAAAAAAAAATACGTATGTACAAAAGCATTCAATATAGATAAGTTCAAAAAAATTGGAGAACTTTTAGATGCAACCAAAATAAACATTCAAGTAGGGTGATAGGTGCAATCATATTATTTCAGACATATATTAAGTGGTGTAAGTCAGTAAATATGCTTAAAATGGAATTAAGTGATTGTAAGTGGACATCAAACTGCCTAAATATTGTGTGTACAAGTGTATATTCTATACGCCAATATAATTATTTTGTGTTTTATTTATTTTTGAAAGTTCCTCGTAACTTCCAACATCTTCAACTTATCATCCCAAAGAGTGCTAAATTGATAATAGTTTATCTAAGTCGCAAGAACAAATGTTAACTATATTGTTCAACTGTTTGGTTGGCATGAAATCAAAAAGAGTTCATGAATTGTCTAAGATTCTTAAAGGACTTTCACGTTTTATCTTTGGAGCCCAATTTGATACTGAAATTTCAAATTTGAGAAATTCATTTTGTTTCTTAATCTCTTTTGTTTTGGTGGGCAGGTAACAAACATACCATGCGGTACAAAAGGTGGAGTAATGATATACTTTGAGAAGATTGAGGTGTGCAAAATGATTTAAAATTTAATGTATTGTATTGGTTGTGGCCTCTATCATGCACCCTCGACCATTTATTCTCATAATATAGCAGAAATCAAGGCACAAATTTGTATCATAGACAAGTAAATTTGTGTTCTTTTAAAACTAAATTGTGAGCTACTTACTTAGCACATAGGATTGGCTAATTTGCAATCCTTTCTAATAAGTTCATATCAATTTTAACTAGCATGATTTCTTTATTCATCCATTTAAATAAATGATGTGAATTTATGCAGGTAGTGAACCGTCTTCAAAAGGAATATGTTTATGAGACACTAAGAAATTATGGTTTGAAATATGACAAGACTTGGATATATGACAAAATTCATCATGAAATTAATCAATTTTGTAGTGCACACAGTTTGCAGGAAGTCTATACAGACATGTTTGACCAGGCAAATTTCGACTTTGAAATTTTGAATATACTTTCTTATACATAAATTTTTTTTAGATGAACATCAATACATTTTTCAGTTAGAATTCAGTGTTGTAGAATATTTTTAACACTTGTATAACAATCTATGCAGATTGATGAGAAAATGAAACATGCAATTCAAGCTGATTGCCTACGTTATGCCCCTGGCATTGAGATTATTAGTGTGAGGGTGACAAAACCCACAATTCCAGAAAGCATTGCTCGGAATTATGAGCAAATGGAAGAAGAACGCACAAAGGTATGCATTTTAAATAGAATAAATGGATGGGCAGACTTGTAGCTCATTAATTTTTCTATTCTTTATGCATTAATGAATTTACTAAAGATTGATTTAAAGGCCTAATGTATTTCTTTTCTTTTCTTTCACAATGAATTTTATTCGTCACATAGATGAGAATAATTTCCAAGCCCAATTATCCACAATGGTTCAATTGGCTTCAATGACAATGCTTGGGACAAGCAAGCTAGATGCACAAAACGATGGTGTGAATGTAAAGTGGTAGGTGGAAAATACCACAAGAAAGAGAATGATATTAATGTTCTCAGTTTTCTGAAATGGGTCAGTGGAATTAGGAGTTCTAGCAACTAGGAACAAGGGACAATTTATATATATGATGTATCGTCCTCATTTATGTTCAACTATATAAGAGACATATAGGGATATAATAATGAAAACACAAACTAATCTGTAATTCCTCTACAAAACATGTTTGTGCAAATTAAAGACAAATTATTTTCACCCATGCTACAACTACTTGAATTTATTAAAACAATAGTGGTTTATAGAATGTCTTAAATATCCATTTAAAAGAAAGGAGTGACTAGAGGGAAGGAGCTTTGTGGCTGGTTGAGGGAGATGAAAAGCCATTCTCCATGACCGACTTGCTACAATCTTCTTCCTTTCCATCTTTAACTATGATTAGTATTCTTCGTCATCTTGGTGCTCTTGGAATCGATTCTCCTTATCCTTGTTTTTATTGCTATATGGTTTTTAATTTAATTTTTACCCTTTTGGTTGTGCTTTGGGTCCATATTGTTGATTTGATTGCTATTTTAAATTGATCTTCTTTTTGGTGGTTTGGGGTTGAGTTTTGCCTCTTGGGAATCGGTCCTAGCCTTGCACAGATGTATTAAGTGCATCTGTGTAGTCGTATATGGCAAGTGACTCCTTGTTAGTGGATAGTGGGGGTTTGTTGGAGAAAGATGAAGGAAAACATACTTTCAAAGAAGCGTTGTAGGTTGAGGAAGTAGAGGAACCGTCAAAAATGATGAAGTTGAAGCGGGAATCAAACTCAACTACAAAGATGTAGCCATGGGAGGAGAAGAAGATGGTCCAAGAGGAGAATAAACTGGTAAGGGTCCTCTTTTTCCCTAACGAAGAGATGATAAAAGAAATCAAAAACGAAGAGATGATAAAAGAAATCAAAAACGAAGAAAATAGACTTAAAAACACACAATTGTTTTCCTTGCTTGTATGGATGTTAACAATTTACCCTCAAGGAGTTTTTTTGATAATTGTCTTGCAAATGTTTGGGGAAAAAATTAGCGATTTACTTCTCATTCTATGGAATGATTCAAAGAAGGTTGTTTGTCAATTTTTTTAAAATCACAGTATTCAGAAAAGGGTGCTAGAGAAAGATTTTTGGAATATATGAAAGATTGTTTTTAAGTTGATTGTTTGGTCTCTTGAAACCTCACAAGAGGAAATTTTATTTTGTTCTTTTCTTAGATGGCTAAATATTAAAAACGTGCTTGCTCAAATGTTTGCATTCTTCCTCAGCTCCTTAAACCTATTGCCAAAACTCTGCAAGTTGAGGATACCAAATCCACTCTCTCGTATTTGAATGATAGAGTGTTGGTTTCGCTCAACACGGGAATCCAAATCCCTAAAATCATTGAATTCTAAATTGATGACGAGCCTTATAAATGTGAAGTGGAAGGGATGGGTCGGTTAAATACCTGATTTTTGTGCAAGACTGATGGGCATCAAAATAAAGATTGCCCTCAAATTGCTATGTTTGAAAAAAACTACAAGAGTTAGGATGTTGAATTCAAAAGCAAGGGGGTCTCTAAGTCTTCTAATGACAATGGAAATGTTGAGGGCAATAAATCCAAGGAAGATATTGTAATAGAGGAATTGAATGAAAACCTAGAAGTTAAACTGACTAAAAACAATGATGAATTTGAGCAAATAAAATCTATTAGAAAGGGCGACAGGTTGTCCAAAAATGCTGACAAACCCCAAAAAAGAAGTACTAGAACTGGGAATACTACTCACAAGAAAAATGTTTGAGAAATTGTCTTGGAAAAATCAAAAGCCCAGATTAGGGAAAGGAAGAATATTCAAGAAGACAAACAACAAGGCTCTCTCAATAATGGCAATTTAGTAGATTCTGAAGATTTAGAACATGAAATTAGCCATGATGTGGATAAGGAGAATAAGGACATGAACTTTGTGAACCTCCTCTTCCAAGAAGAGGTTGGAGATTAGCCTACTGAAAAAGGTAATAAAACAAAGAAGGCCAGAAAAGGAAAGGAATCAGGTCAGCAGAAGTGATAGTTCTCAAAAACCAGGAAAAAAAGGGAAGGGGGAACATATTCGCAAGTGCTTCAACAAGTTATATAAAAATCAGAAAACTGATCCCCACCCCCCCTAAATTGTTTAAACTGCTTGAGCTGGAACATCAAGGGTTTAGAGTCTCTTGATAGAAAATTTGTGCTAAGGGCTTTATGCAACAAGAAAAAAGAGTTGGACTACATGATGATTCAAGAATTAAAAGTTGTTGGGTACCAACTTGAGAATACTCTAAGTTTGGTCTAGAAAGACTCTGTTTCCTTTTGTACCAACCATAATAGAGGAAAAGAGAGCATTGCTATCCTGGTTAGTCAAAAATGGGCCAAATATATTGTGCAATTGGCAGCTCTCCTTGTAGTAGCTATGTATGGATTTATTAGTTTTAGGATCAGAAATGCAATAAGCAGAAAACACAACACATAGAACAATGAACACAATATTTTACCCTGGGAAAAACCCTCCTCGAGTGAGAAAAAAACCCAGCAAGATATTCTCTTATAATCAGAAATAACAAGTGCAGAAACAGCACTCAAAATCAGGCCCTAGAAAGGCCAAATCTCGTACAATGGATCTGCACTTGTATATAGTGCGATTTCATGAATACACAAAGTATTTGACTCTTCTCCTTGATGCTAATCTGCTGCTTAGAAAAATAGACCTGCTGCTGAAAGAATTCAAACTTGGAATGAATTGATTTGATGCCAAAATGAGGAGACACCTTCACATATATATACAAGACTAGGCGAGCTCACTCTAGAGCCGACCTAGCAATTATGATATTTTGTTTATAAAACATGATAGCTGACCTGCCTTAGTTTAATTTAGCTTAGGGAAATACCTCCCGCAGCTATAAAACACTAACACTCCCTCTTAGCTAGGGAGGTATTTTCAAGTATCCTCGTCATGGAGTGTCTCAACATGATGTCCACAATGGCTACACCCAATTGTGGAAAAACACATCTCAGTCTCAGAGATGAACAAGGGCTCGTCATAGAGTCTCTCAACATGACGTCCACAATGGCTACACCCATTTGTGGAAAAACACATCTTAGGCTCAAAGATGTACAAGGGCTCGCACCTCATATTTCTCCATATCAGAGAAATATACACTACAAGGGCTTTCACCTCATATTTCTCCATCTCAGAGAAATATACACTACAAGGTCTTTCACCTCATATTTCTCCGTCTCAGAGAAATATACACTACAAGGGCTTTCACCTCATATTTCTCCATCTCAGAGAAATATACATTACAACAAATCTTCATGATGTTTTGACTCCCTCTGGAGCTCCAAGTACTCGCATCAACCTCCTGACCTTCTCATCCAAGATTGCCTCTGTTGGTTTGTCAGACTCCCTCTGGATGTCATTTCCTCCTCTTCGAAGTAACTGATTGCAATGACAATCTGTATAGATTCTCCTGACGAATGCCAATCATTCGAGCTGAATTTATGGTGGAGCTCTTTGACCATGCAAGAACCTTTCCTTTAGAGAAGGAAACCTTGTACCCTTTGTCCTCCAAGGCTGAAATGGAGAGAAGGTTCTTTTTTATCCCAGGTACGAACAATACATCACTCAAATGAAGAGGGATACCTGAATCTAGCTAGAAGGAAGTGGCCCCAGCTCCCTTTATGGCATAACTAGCATTATCTCCAATTATCACTTGTAAGTTAGAATCTTTCTCTACTAAGTCTGTAAGATGCTCTCTATAGCCTGTGATGTGACGTGAAGCACCACTATCTATGAACCAAGTATCACTGTCAGATTGTATATTACTTGAAAGAGTGGAGATGAATAGGAATCCTTCTGAATCGGCTTTAGAATCACTTGACTCCTTCTGAGATGTCTCTATGTCAATTTCTGCAGTAGAAACATGTTGCGTTAACTTTAATTTGCAATCTCGGGCATAGTGTCCATACTTATCGCACCTGTAACACTGAATATGAGAGAGATCCTTCTTTTTCGATTCTGGAACAGAATCTGATTTTCTGTTTTTATTCCTCTTTCTTCCTTTGCCTCTTTCTTTAGTAGTATGTGCAGCAAGAACTTGATTTTCTACATCATGAGAGTTTCGCCCAATTCCTCTTGCTGCCAATCTGGTTTCTTCTTGAATACAGTCAGCTCAAAGACGACCAAACTTGGGCAACTTGGATCTCCCACTGATGCTCTAAATAAAAGGTTCCCAAGATCGGGGAAGACCATTTAGTGCCAACATAACAAGATCTCTATCTGCAATTATATCCCCAATAGTGCTCAACTGATCTATCAAATCATAAATCTTCATAAAGAATGAGATGACTGAATCTTCTTTAGCCATTTTTACACGATGAAGCTGTTGTCTCAAAGCAAGGGCTCTGCTACTATTGTTGATCTCATACAATCCTTTTAGAGTATCAAACATTTCTTTAGCTGTCTTCATCTTGGAGATGATCGGTACTAAGTGATCCATCACGGAGTCTATCATGATCTTTCTAGCCTTCGTGCCATTTTTCTTCCACTGGATTTTCTCTATGTCTTTAGACGACTCAAACATGTCATTTCATACGAATTCTAGAAGATCATTCTCCTCTAATGCAATGAGTACCCTGGGTTTCCAAGAGTTGAAGTTTGAAGCTCCATCAAGCCTATCTTCTACCTTGACACCGGTCACCATCTTCTTTTTCTAAGAACCCTAGGTTTCTGCTGTAGATTTGCTCCTCCAAATATCTGATTTTTAGATTTGCACAAATTTACCTTCAAAGTTTTCCTTTAGGTCTGCAATAATTCGCCTCTTTAGATCTGCAATAATTCGCCTTCAAGGTCTACCCTAGTTCGTTTTCAAGGTTTGCCCTTAGGTCTGCTCCGAATGGGAAGATATTCAATGAAGAATGCTTAGACAAATCTAATCAGATCTTTTCTAAACCCGCTCTGATACCATATTAGTTTTAGGATCAAAAATGCAATAAGCAGAAAACACAACACATAGAACAATGAACATAGTATTTTACCCTGGGAAAAACCCTCCTACTCGAGGGAGAAAAAACCCAGCAAGATATTCTCTTATAATTAGAAATAATAAGTGCAGAAACAACACTCAAATCAGGCCCTAGAAAGGTCGAATCTCATACAATGAATTTGCACTTGTATATAATGTGATTTCATGAATACACAAAGTATTTGACTCTTCTTCTTGATGCTAATCTACTGCTTAGAAAAATAGACCTGCGGCTAAAAGAAGTCAAACTTGGAATGAATTGATTTGATGCCAAAATGAGGAGACACCTTCACATATATATACAAGACTAGGCAAGCTCACTCTAGAGCCGACCTTGCAATTATGATATTTTGTTTATAAATGATAGCCGACTTGCTTAGTTTAATTTAGCTTAGGGAAATACCTCCCGAAGCTATAAAACACTAACAGGATTGTCTTTGAAAGAGGGGATACAAAGTTTGGTATGTGTTCCATGTATGCCCCCAATGACTAGAGATAGAATTGAGGTTTGGAAGTGGCTTGCTTCAAACCTCCCCAAAAGACCTTGGATTTTTGGGGGTGATTTCAATGTTGTAGAGCAAAAGGAAGACAAAATTGGAGGTACTCCCTAGGCCTAGAAAGACAATGAGTAGTTCTACGGGCACAGAATGAAAAAGTTACTTAAATTGTTTGACCCTTTAGAAGGAAAAAAATGGAGAGGAAGAGTATTTGGTACACATGGTGCAACATTGGAGGTACTCCCTAGGCCTAGAAAGACAATGAGCAATTCTATGGGCACAGAATGAAAAAATTGGAAAGACAAAATTGGAGGTACTCCCTAGACCTGGAAGGACAATGAGCAGTTCTACAGGCACAGAATTGGAAAGACAAAATTGGAGGTACTCCTTAGGTCTAGAAAGACAATGAGCAGTTCTTTGGGCACAGAATGAAAAAGTTACTTAAATTGTTTGACCCTTTAGAAGGAAAAAAAATGGAGAGGAAGAGTATTTGGTACACATGGTGCAACAATCAACAAGAGGGTAAAAGAATTTATTGCAGACTTAACAAATTTTATGCGCATGAAAAATTCTTTTGTTTTGAAAGTAAGGATGGATTTAATTGTGTGTCTGTGGAACCTAGCACTCTTTTTTACCATCATCCTATTGAGGAAAGGATCTTTGTCAAAGATAGTGGTAGGATATCTAAACTCAAAAAAGACAACTTATTCAAATTAAACACTAGCCTTCTAAACCATAGAAACGAGACTCACCAGGACTCGGCGAGTCTCGAGTCAAGTCCACCTAGCTGAGTTTTGGGGACTTGGACTTGGCCGAGTCCTAGTTGGACTTGCCGAGTCTGGCGGACTCGCCAAGTCCAAGCGAGTCCCGTTAGCAAGACTCAACAGGCAGGGTTTGAAAACTGCAAAAATTACATGAAATTTAAAGTTAAAACTTGTTTTTTTTACTTATTGTGAATGCAAAATGATGTACACCATGAAGATTTGTATGGCTTTGGAGGTCTTAATTTGGGCTAGGTAGTGAGGGCTCCACCCCTCGACCTTGCCCTGTATCACAACAGGGAGCGCACCCAGGGCTTTGTCCCGGGACCCTGCAAGGGGCACTGCCACTCGACCCCCGCTGGGGGCGTTGCCCCTTGAACCCATTGGGGGCGCTACCCCCAGACCCCCACAAGGGGCGCTACCCCCAAACCCCCATAAGGGGCGTCTGATCTCTAATTAGGGCTTACCCCAAACTCCTCGGTAAGGTGTCACTCTAAATTTGACGCAGGGGCACGGCCGACCCCATTGGGGACACTACCCCTCGACCCCCACAAAGGGAACTTCCCCTCAACCCCATTAGGGAAATTGCCCTGAAACTTGAGATTATGGTTGCTGCATCATCCAAGACCTATCTTAGACACATTCGTAGGAAGGATGCGAGCTCCTTTGAGCCATAGACTTCTAGTTATTGTTTTGAATCTCTTGATATTTCATATTTGTTTGGAACATTTGATGTCATGGATTTCATATTCCATGAGTTTTGTATACATTTGAGTCTTTGACTATATATCTAAGTGTGCTATTTCCTTTAGTAGCTCAGCTACAATTTTTTTTTATACTTGTATGATCGATGTATACTTGTGTTAGTGACGAGGACCTTGATTGGGTTGACCGGGCAGATAGAGAGGCTGAGGCTGTAGCCATGGCAGAGGAGGAGGCTAGAGCACGAGCAAACACAGCCAGAACTGATGTTGGTGAGGGTGGCATGGAGTCACAAACAGAGACTATGGTTGCAACTGCTACATCATCTAGGACCCA
>VDFB02376543.1:0-27099 GCA_007258455.2 Sequoia sempervirens
TTGCATGTGGTAGGCATCTTGCATGTTGGCAAGAATCTCTTGCATGTATCCTCATGAAAATGTTGCATATTGAGAAGATTGATTTTGATGTAAAGGAGTTTATGATAGAAGGCCTACATGTCAAGGAATTATGATAGTTGCACAAGTAGGTGAAGTTGGAAACCCTGTATGTTTTCCAACTTAGTTTGGATGCATGCAATAATTTTGGAGATGACACATGGCAGTCTTGGGTGCCCAAGTTGTTGTCCTATAAATTGGTGATGCCTTAGTGCTTTTTTGAGATGACAGGCTGAAGGTTAGTTACATGTCATCACATTATTAGAATTTATCTAGATTCCCATTGTAGTGTGAAGACTCCTAAGCATTGCTCTAAGACTATATTGTAATTATTATTAGTTGTTGATTATAAATTTGAGCTATGTGATTTGAAGTGTGGGTTTTTTTGAAAGGGTTTTCCCCACTTAAACATTATATTATGGTTTGCATTATCTTTATGTTGCTTACATTAGAAAAATTTCTCAAAGTATGAGGATTATGATGGTGGGAAGGTTTATTTGGGTGATGACTCTCACCTAAAGATCATTGGTGATGGAAGAGTCAAAATCATATTCGTTGATGAAAGAGTGAAGGGAATTAATGGTTTCCTGCATATCTCAGGTTTGGCACAAAACCTTTTTTTTGTGACTAAACTGAATGGTGCAGGAGTGAAAGTTGTTATCTCAAGTGGAGGATGTAATATGATGAGAAGAGATATGGTCATGGCTAAGGGTGTTCAAATTAGCACCTTGTACAAGCTAGATGCATACATAGTTTAGTACAATAGTTATTTTTATACACCAAAGAAGTGACCTTTGGATTCTTCATCCTCACTATCAAATTTGGTAGGAAAGGAGCTTGTAGTAGCTACATATGATGGTCATTCATTTTGGGTGCCTAAGGGTACTCATTCTTTGAGATGAAGCTTCCTATAGAGAAGACAATGTTATGGCACCAACCACTTGGCCAAATCAGTGGGAAGGGTCTTAGAGCCCTAAAAAATAAGAGCCTTATTGAAGGCCTTGATGATTGTGATCTCAAGTTTGACTTTTGTGAACATTATAGGGTGATCCCACAAAGTTGATCTACAAATTTTGGGAGATTCTGATTTTTGCTGAAATCACATATTTTTTAGAAAATATAATGATTTAAGCCTTAAAAAGTTCCATTTAAAGCATTCCAATTGAAGAGGGTTTTATCAAACTACCTTATATCAAACCCTCTTGGATAGAACCCTGCTAGTTTTAAACCTTACCTATAATGGAGTCTCCTTTACACCTATCAAAATGCTAATTAAAAACCACTTTTGATTTACCTTTTGGGGGATCAAATGAATTCATTTAAAATTTATTTTTTGTAAGTATGTAGTCTTTATTATAAGCTTCCAAAAAGTATAATTTTCAATAAATTTAATTTTATTATTATATTTATTTTGTATTTCTTGTGAATGTAGGTTTTCAGCGAAATCAAGCTCTTTGTTCTACACATGTGAAAATATAGAAGATTATCAATTTTTTTTTAGAAAAATATGAATGCACAAATGTTGATCATGATCAATTAAAAAAAATTGAATTTTGTTTCATACAAAAAGTTGTGTTATGTGGATACCTATGTCACGAATTGTAGTGGTTTGACTTTGAAACTTGATTAACAAAATTCAATAAAGCGATTATGGAAACCAATTGGAAGCACTAGATATCATGGTTAATATTCTAAATTTGAAAGAATTAGAATTTTATCCTTCGTGGAAAAAAATTTATGCGTTATATGATGAGCATCACTTTTTAAAAATGTTGTTTTCTAAAAAAAACTAGTTTTCGAAGGAGATGGAAAAAGAAGTGCAATTTGATTCCAAACATTTTGAAAAAAATATATTTAGAATCTATAGACAAAATGTCACAAATCACTAGTTTGCATCATCTTCAAAATTCCTCATGGTTAGCTAGATGGAGCCACTATTAGAACTGTAAAATTCTGATAATTTTACATATGTTTCCCATCTCCCTGAGTTTCCAAATGAGTCCTCATCATGTGCACAAGAGCCATTTCTTCATAACATTTTTCCCATTCTTTGCCATGCAATTCCAAAAGGTCTATCTAGGTCTGAGTAATTCACATTATATTCTATATTGGCATGAGTTCATCAGGGTCTCCCTGATCCATATTGCATTTTCTGCTGATATACGTCTGTGTTGCCTATCAACAAGACATTTTTGGTGTCACAGCGATCAAAGTTTACCTATAGGCACTTATCGACAGGACATTGTTCATTATTTCGGCGACAAAAGGATCCCCATCGGTGTGAGTGCCATCGTCAGAATGAAGTCACAACGAAGTTGTATTATCTTGCCGACTGGCACATTTTGGCCAAACCATAAGTCTTCAGAGTGTGGTCTTGCCAAGTATATCATGTCTCATTGACTAGCACATAGAAAGATCATTTCGGCCAAACTAAGGGTTTTCGATATGAGGTCTCAGCGAATTCGTAGTGTCTTTCTGACCGGCGATAAAGCAAGCATATCGATATGACTAAGGGGTACTCGGAGAGAGGTCTTGGTGAATACCTTCGGTCTTGCCGACAATGCGCAGGAGAGTTATATCAACGGTTTTCAATTTGAAGTTATATAGTCTCACCAACTCTTATGTCACACCGATATGTTGTCTCATCGACGAGAAAGCCTATCTATCTCAATGAAAATAATGCATCATGGGGTGTTTCGATAAGACACAAGATGTTCTACGAGACCTCTTCCCAACCTAGAATGGTCACGGTGAAACACATATGATGATGGGTGACTGTTGGCAAGACTCAAGGTGTCGATAAGATGACATGAATGCACAACAATGCACAGGATGACTTCCAGTGATACATTTTCCTTCGGCATAACTACGGGATGTCTCTGCGAGTATTAACAAAGGCCCAAATGCAATTGCTTGCCGACAATGAAATGTGAAGTGATGCGTCTATTCAGATACAAATGTATAAATATCCACTCACGATTGTAAATGAGGGCATCATTAGATCATAACTAGATTAGAGTAGGTAGGTTAGAAATGGATTCAGTAAAATAAAATTCTCAGAATAGAGACTATAGTGCATGTTTTAAAATGGAGATTTCAATGAAAATCAGTTGATGTTGTAGCTCATTTCGGGTGTCAATTGTGTGTTGAATTTATTGAAAGTATTACTAAAGTTGTCTCCAAGATTGATGCTTTCTAGTTGTTTAAATTGATATAACAAGTTTATATTCAGTTTATCAATACACATTTGATGTTTCTGTGTGGTTAATTGATTGATTCTTTCAAGAAAAATATTAAATCCTTTTAATTTATCTGATAATCAAGGAAATTCATATGGATCATTAAGAAGAACTTAGTAATCATAGTCTTGCATGTTTATACAAGTTATAAATGAAACATATGCCAAAAAATTTGAGTGTTCTCCATAAATAAGTTTCCCATTTAGATTTCATTTGACTCTGCATACCCAATAAGGCACTAGTCTCTACGACATCACCATTTAAGATTCATTCATTTTCTTTACATGCATTGGTGAGCATATTAGGATTTAGTCTTGAAAATTGGTATACAATTTATACCAAATTTGATTCATTTTGTCCACTCCCATCTGCCATCATGGAAAAATCACTGCAAGAAAAAAGATCATAAGTCAAGTCTGCTTCATCCATTTAGGTACACCCGCCTAGGTCCAGCAGCACCAAAAGAGTAGAAGGTTTAAGCCATTTAACCTTGTGTTACCCTAAAAATGTATCAAGAGATTTGTAGTCTCTTAATTACCGTTTACCTCGTTTTTGAGCTAACAAAATGAAGGTTGAAATAAGAAGAAATGCATACAGCAGAGATCACATAGGTTTTAGGATTGTAAAGATTCTTTGGTTAGTGGAACTTTGTTTTGGGAAGGTTCTCCACTACGAGTCCTCCATTATCAACATTCATTGCTAGTTTAGGTCTAGAACTTCTTTTCCTACTGCAGTTTTCCTTTTCTTTGGATTCTAGATTGTTGTTTGAACCTGTAGTAATTGTGCAATAACCTTCCCATCTTAGAACTCCATTATAATTTCAATTCTCCTCCAACTTAACTTCCATAAGGCCATCTTATGATATGATTACCAGCAAAGAATCACATTGAACCAACTAAGAAATTCGAACAGTGTGACTTGACACGGAAGACCTTGGGTTATTTTCAACAACTTGTTATTGGAATTTCCTTTCAAGAGAGGTGATGCATCTATGCATTACGTGTTGAAAGTGCAAAATCCCATCAACAAGGAACAACTAACTATTTATAAGTTCTCATCCTAAATATCTCCATAAAGTCTACATACTTGCTCTAGCAACCAAAGCTTTTTGTTAGCTCTATCTCTTCTAGTCTCCATCTATAGAATATACCTTATTGCATCTAGATCCTTCATGTCAAACTATGTTGAAAACTGTCTTCAAGTATGAAATCATACTCTTACCATTCCCAATAAACAAAATATCATCCAAATACAGGAATATGATGGAAATACAATCATTATCATTTTTGTAATAGACAAAATGGTCAGATTTGGACCTCAAAAATCCCAAAGAAAACACATAGTTGTCATACTTTTGGTACCATATTTAAGGAGATTGCTTCAGACTCGACACAAATATTTCTTCAACTTGCATACCAAGTTCTCCTAACCTTTCTCAATGAAATTATCTAGTTTTTTCATGAAAATTTATTCCTCTAGATCACCATGAAGGAATGTTTTCTGGACATCCATCTACTTGATTTTCATGTCATGAGTTGTTGCAAGTGATAATAAGATCTGAAATGATGCTAACTTAGCTAAAATAGATAAATATCCCCATAATCAATTCCCTCTACCTAGGAATGAACCTTTGCAACCAATCATGATTTATGCTTCTCAACACTACCATCTATATAACTATTTTCTTCTTGAGCACCCATTTACATCCAATAGGTTTTCATCCTTAATGAAAAGGTACTAGATCCCATGTAGCATTCTTTTTCAATGTTTCCATCTCTTCATTCATCACTTCCATCTAAGAATTTGCAACATGCACACCTATAGACTCTATAATTTTCCCAGGCTAATTAGTGTTCGCAATTAAATAAAATATGCAACTAGAATCCAACATAGAGTATCCAGAAAAATATGATTTCTACCTAACATGTGTAGACCTCATCAACTACTAAGGTTGAGGTCCTTTCTCTTCTTCAGAGCTTTCAAATCTACTTGGACTCTCCTTATGATTAGGTCCACTAGGAGTGTGTAGTCAATCTCACTTAGGAGTAAGTGGAACTTGAACTACATCCTTCTTCTTCTCTTTTTTCTCTAGTTGTAGATCAACTATAGAAGGTTTCAAATCATTGAATATCACACTTCTACTATAGAGAACCTTCTCTACAGCTAGATCCCATAGCTTGTACCCTTTCACACTAACACCATAGCTAATAAAGATACACTCAACTACCTTGTTCTCCAACTTAGTTCTCTTCTCACTAGGCACATGAGAATATGCCTCACAACCAAATACTCTAAGATTTATCAATGAGGTCTTGTTACTAGACCACACTTCCATATGTGTCTTTTCAACAAGCACCAAAGTAGGAGATCTATTAATTACATAACATGTAGTGGCTATAACTTTAGCCCAAAACCTCTTTCCAAGGCTAGCACCACTTAGCATACTCCTATCCCTCTCCATTAACATTTTTTTCATCCAAACACATCAGAATTCACATAATGCAAAACCCTATAGGACTTAAGAGAAGTAGAATAAAAAGCAACATGGTGTTCTTTTCCATATATACAATGTTCATAAAAACTTAACTCAAGATTACAATCATCAAGGCCTTCAACAAGGATCTTATTTTTTAGGGCTCTATGACCCATCTCACCAATATTACCAAGTTTTTTGTGTCATAACATTATATTCCTAGCTACAATGTTCATATATGAAGTATTGGTACCCTTACATTCCCAGAAAGAATGACCATCGGTTGTTGAAACCATAGTCTTCTTCTCTGATCGATATGATGTTGAGGATGAAGAATATAAAGCCCTTTTCTTGGAAATCACAAAATTACAATTAGACTAAAATGTGCATGCATCTAGTTCATTCAAGGTGACAATCTAAACAACCTTAGAAAGCACCATATAACCTCTATTCATATTGCATCCACCACTCAATAAAACAAGTTACACACTCACATCACTCATCTTTCTTAATTAAAGCAGTTTTGTGCCAAACTAGGGATATGTAGGACATCATCAATCCCCTTCACTTTACCATTAGGAAATATGATCATGACTCTTCCATGACCAACTAGCTTCAAGTGAGAGTCATTACCCAGATATAGCTCCCCACCATCATACTCTTTATACTTTGAGAACAAACCTCTATGAGAGGTCATGTGAAAAGAGGCACATAAGTCTATCAAGCACATATTTTTTGATACATGCATTACCAAGGATATGATAAATATATCTTCATAATATTGAGAGAATTCAAATTAGAGGATTCATTTTTTTTCTTTTTCTTCTCCTATTTGTAATATTTCTAAACATAATTGGATTTACCATAGTTCTAGCATTTAGCCTTGAAATTTTTACTAGGAGACTTAGATCTCCAAAGAGACTTGGAATTAGATTTCTTTGATCTTGCATGATAGGAAAGGTCCTCCTTGGTCATCTCAAAAGACTTCCTCAACATTTCTTTAGACAATAATGAAGCAAACACATCATCCATCTTGAAAGTGGTTTTTGTTCTTCCAATAACCATCACCAAGTGATCCCATGAGTCTGAAAAAGAACATAACATGAGTATGCAATAGTCTTCATACTCTATTTTAACACCAACATAACCGAATTAAGGAAAAACCAAATTGCAACTTCTTTCTTAGGAAAAAATTATTTATCAATTGAGGAACCCAATAGGATGGGGTTAGGTGAGATAGGTTTAGGTAAAGGTAAGGGTGTGATGGTTGGTTATTCCGGTTGTGGGTTTTTTCTAGTGTTATATAGATGAGCAATGATATGATGACTCGGTTACTATGAAAAAATGTTCTTAGGTGGGTAGAGGATTAATTCGGGTTTGTTTTGATTTTGAGGTTTGTGTTAAGGGGGGTAAAGGATGAGTTGAGGTTGAAAAATATTAACATCCATTAGTGAGTGAGTGTCTATATCATTATTATCAATTTTATTCTTGTCTTGCATCATGATACCCTTCGAAGGAGGAGGTTTTTTAGGAGAACAACAAACCAAATTTTCTTGACACTCAAGGATTGCTTCTTCTAAATTGACTTTATGACAAGTAGGAGAATGATCGAGGGTTGAATTGTTGTGCTCAACAAGGGTTTCTTTAGCGGAAGGGGGACAACTAATATTCTGATGTCCTTCACAAAATAGGTTTTCTAACATTAAAGTATCATCTTCACAACAAGGAGAGATACTAGTAGAAGAAAAAGTGTTAGTTTCATGGTTACCTATGGTTGTGTTATCTTTTTTATTAATTTATTTTCCACAAAAAGAGGTGAGAGGAGAGAAACAACTAGGATTCACAAAATTGGCATTGATTGGATCTTCTAACACCAAAATATCTACTTCACTAAGAGGAGAGATATTAGGAGAAGAAAAAATATGATTAGTAGGAATGTCCAAGGTTGTATTCTCTTGCACTAAAACACTCTTAGAGAGATAAGATAGGGAATGATTCTTAATATGGGGTGCTACCACATTATTGTGTTACTTTTGGGATGTGCTGATTTTTGCCTGAACTCACTTTTTTTAGAAAAACTAATGATTTAACTCTTAAGAGGCTTCATCTAAAGGGTTTTAATTGAAGAGAGATAGATAATACCACCTTAGGTAAAACCCCCTTAGATAGAACCCCTCTAGTATTAAATCATACCCACAATGGAGTCTCCTTCATAGCTATCAAAATGCTCACAAAAAACCACTTTTTATTTACCTTTTGAGGGATTATATAACATAATTTAAAAATCATTGTAAGTGTGGAATAAGTAATGAGTGAAATAACTAACAAAACTTCTTAATAAGACATTACATCAAAGATTTAACAACAATTAAACTAATTTAAATCATAAATCTACTGAAAGTGTCATATTGTTCTCTATCTCCAAAGAGTTATTAAGTCATGGGGCTCTCATATTTGGTAAGCATTATGACTATTAAAATTCCAATCTAGAGAATGAGATTCTCCTAAATGCAATAATCTAATCCTATATGGTGATTTCTGAATGATATGATACAACTACTATAATCTAATTTGACATGGATATGATAAAGGGAAGCTACAATAATCTATTATGCAGCCATGATATTGATTCTATGCTAAAATTCTATGACTTGCTATTGCTAAATGATAATTCTATTTGCTAAGATGCTTGATTGCTTGATTTCTATTCCTACAGAGTAAGTTTGCACAAATTTGGGGTCTATTTCCTATTTCAAAAGGTTGTATTTATGGATTTATGATAGCACATTTGTGAAGGGAAGCCAATTTTTTTTTTGGATTTGATCTAGAGGATTGAATGGTGAGAGATGAAGAACCCTGAAGAACCCTGAGCTGGTCATGGGGATTGTTCCTCCCCAGAAAAACATCTTGCCAGAGGATAGGAAGAATCAGAGGAAGGAGATTGACAAATTGATTTCCAATTTGTCTCCAATTTGTCTCCACAACTTTCTCATGAATGCTAGTTGAATTAAATTAGATTTTTTATATGATCTAATTTGGTAGGTAAAATATGATGAGCTGTAGAAATATGAATATATTTGAATATTTGGATTTATTCAAATTTAGGAAGAAATAAGATATTAAGTTTAATAAAACAAACTATAGAAGTCTATTTATTAAATTGAAAATGGAAGAAATGAATAATGAAATGAAAAAAAGTATGTGAACCTATTTATTTAATTAAGATGAAATAATAGAAGAAATAGAAGAATTAAAATGTGAACTATATAAATAAATATTCCTATTTATTCAATAGTAGGTGAATTTGGTAATAATAATTAAATAAAGCAAAGTGAAATTTGTTTATTTAATTAAGATGGAATAATAGAATAAAGATTGAAGAATTTAGGAAAAAGGGGAGGATGGTAGTCAGCAGCGTTGGGAAGAGCTCATGATCATAATGGTGCGCTGTAGGTCGTTGTTTCTCTATGCATGTCTTTGGCTTGGTGTAGCGGATCAGATTCTTCAGTCTTTTGTGCATCTGAGGGTGGGTCTTTTGCTGTTTTGAGGGAGGGGTGTCTTTTTTTGTTGCAGATCTTATTCAGTGGTTCTTAAGGAGCCATAATTTCTTCTATTCTAGACCTTGCTTTGGTCGGGTGGGTTGCCAGCTTGTAGTTTGGTGTGTGGGGCTCACTTATTCCTTTTTGTTTCTTCAGTTTCGGTGGAGCTGGGGTTGTGGCATCTAGGGTTTGGTAAGTGGAGGTGTGTGGCTTGAATTGGTGGGGGTGGCTTTAATGGCTTTGAGTAATGATTTGAATGGGGTACCAGGGGATGGCAGCTATGGCCGAGGTAGGGGACGGGGTTCCCACCCCATCTTCTCCTAGTATAGGCTTGTCGAAGATTGGTGCTTTTAAGTTGCAGAAGGTTAATGGTTGCTTGGAAAGAGCTCAAGTGCGCCCGGTGGTGGTTATTCAAAAAGAAGCGGTTGCTGATGATTTAGAGTATTTCAGCAAACATGTTTTAATCTGTAAGTTTTTGGGGATGAGGGTTTCTTTCCCCTTCCTTGAACCTTGGATTCGAAGGACTTGGAATCCAGAGGGGGATTTTGAGATTTTGCTAGCAGTGAATAATTTCTTCTTGGTAGACTTCTCATGCATATCAGATAGAAATAGGGCTTTCGAAGGTGGTCTGTACTTTTATAATCAGGTCAGGTTGTTCATTAAACCATGGCATGCAGGTTTTAATTCAGTAGAGGAGTTGCCATCCAAGGTCCCAGTGTGGGTGCACCTTCCTCGACTACCACTTGAATGTTGGAGGAGTGATATTCTACAGTCTATTGCCATGGCATTGGGAAAATTGATTGGTCCCTCTCAACAGACTCTGGAGAAGAAAATATTTTCCTATGCTTGGGTTTGTGTGGAGATTGATTTAAGTTGGCCTTTGCTAGACTCTATTGACCTGACAGTGGGTTCTACTTCATGGACACAACCCCTGGATTATGAAACCCTACCGTTTAGATGTCGTTTATGCCATGAGTATGGTCATCTCCTGAAAAGGTGTCTGCGTGCTTTTGGTGTGGGTAACTCAAGGAATGGGAAGGATACATCAAACTTAGGGTCTAAAAGGGAAAAGGACCCATGCAAGAGGTGACTCCTAATAAAGATGGGTTTGTGCCTGCCAAGACCCAAAATAAAGGTCGAGGGATGAAGAGGACTTTTCAAGATCACCAGGAGGAGGGGGTATTCAACAAATTTGATGCGCTGAATGATTTAATTCATGAGGAGGGGGTCTCTCCTGACATGCATGTGGAGGATACCCCAGTTACTTTGCTCCACCTTGTGCCTATGGATCCTATGTCTTTGGCTTCTGGTCCTATGATGACTCCTGAGGAAGTAAAAGATTCTTCTATTCCCTCCCCTGAGGTTGGGCTTGGGGATCCGTGTGCTAGGGTTGATACTTCTTTGGTCTCTGCTGATATAGGAGTGAGCTTAGCTGGAGGTTCAGGGTCTGGAGGCTCTGCAAAGAGTAAAGCTTCCTTTCTTCTCATATTTTGGGTGTGCATCAAAAGTCCCTGAAAAAGAGTACTCCTGACAAGTCCCAAAAGGTGGGTAGGAAGAAGGATCAAGAAAAAAGTAAGTTGGCTGGTGAGACGTTGGTTGAATTTGGGTCAGTGAAGACCTTGGATTCTCACTTTACCCAACCATCGTGATGATTGTGCTCTCATGGAATGTGAGGGGTATGAATAGCATCCCTAGACAAAAGGCTATTTGGGATTTGGTTCGTGCTCATTCTCTGGATTTGTTTTTTCTCCAAGAGACGAAGTTATCTATTGATAGCATGATGGAGTGTGCTTCTAAAATTTGGAATAGAGTTTTATGTCAGTGTGTGGGTGCAAAGGGGAGCTCTGGTGGTCTCGCTTGCTTCTGGGATCCTCGGCGGGTCTCTCCTATTTGGTGGTTTTCTAGTAGATTCTCCATCTCTCTTATTGCTTTAAGTTTGGAGACTGGAGAAAGAATTTTTTTGTCCAATATCTATGCTTTGTCAGATGTCCCTGGTAAGAGTCTTTTATGGTCTCATATAAATTTTTTTGAGATTGTTGGATCCCTTTTTACCCTGGATTTTGTCAGGGGATTTCAATGCAATTGTCTTGCTTGAGGAGAAGAGGGGGGGTGTGCCTCGTCTGGACACCTCCTTTGATCTTCTGCGGGAGAATATTTCTTGGCTTCGACTTGTGGACATCAAACCCATAAATGGCACTTTTACTTGGAATAACAGGAGGCTTGGGGAAGAAGCTATTGCTGAAAGATTGGATAGGTTTCTGGTATCCAGTTTCTGGGTTAGTGACAAGTGGATAACAAGCTCTGAAATATTGGATTGGCGAGGATCAGATCACTGGCCGATCAAGTTCTCTGCTCGCCTAGCTAGTGGATCTAAGAAACAGAATTTTAAGTTCTAGATCATGTGGCTTAGGGAGGAGGGTCTTTTTGACTTAGTGTCTAAATGGTGGGGGGAAGGTCGTCCTACTTTTGGGACTGCTATGTACACTTTTATGAAGAGGATTCAATATGTGAAGTATAAACTAAAGCATTGGAATAAGAATCAGTTTGGTAACGTGTTTCAATAGAAAAGGGCAGCCCAAGAGCATCTAGATTCTATTACTAAGCAGATCAGGGAGCATGGATTGGATGCAGTTTTGAGCAAGTTAGAGGATGCAGCAGTCAAAGTACTTGAGGAATGGGAGCTTCGTGAGGAAATTTTTTGGAAGTAGAAGGCTCGTATTGATTGGCTTCAGGAAGGGGATAAGAATACCTCCTTCTTCCATAATTCGGTAAAGGCAAGAAGACAGGGTAACACTATCTCTTCTCTCCGTTCTTCAAAGGGATTTGTTCTTTCTTCCTCTTTGGAAATTTCTAATGAGGCTGTTCGTTTCTTTTCTAATCTTTTTACTGAAGATACCCCACTGGCCATTGAGGAGGAAGACTCTATCCTGGCATGTATCCCTCCTTTGGTGACTATGGAGATGAATGCCTCTCTTCTTTAGCCAATTTCTCTGAAGGAGTTAGAGGATGTGGTGTTTCAACTGAAAAAGGGGAAGGCTCCTGGTCCAGATAGGTTCCCTGCCGAGTTCTATCAGGAATTTTGGGAAGTGATCAAGCTTGATTTGTTGGATGTTGTGCAAGAATCTCTAAGGAACAAGCAAATGTTGAGAGCTATGAATGCTACTTTTCTAGCCCTTATTCCTAAGCGTGAGGGTGTTGATTCTCTAGATCTCTTTCATCCAATTGCTTTGTGTAATGTGGTGTATAAAATCATCACAAAACTAATTGTTGAGCGCTTGAAGCCGTGGTTGGATAAGCTAATCTCAGAGGAACAAGGGGGCTTTGTAGCAGGTAGGAGATTCTTGATGGAGTTGTGATTGCGGCGGAGGCTATTCATTCTATGGCCTCTTCAAGGGATAAGGCCATGTTCATAAAATTGGACATGTCAAAGGCATATGATAGGGTCAAATGGAGTTTTCTGATCAAAATTCTTGGAGCCTTTGGGTTCAGCAGTGAGTGGATTGATTGGGTTATGTGTTGTGTGAAGACGCCCTCCTTTTCGGTTCTCATAAATGGGGAATCCTCTGAGTTGTTTGGTGCCTCTAGAGGTCTTCGACAGGGAGACCCTTTATCCCCTTATCTGTTCATTTTGATGGCTGAAGGTTTGGGGAGGTTCATTAAGTCCCAGGTTGCGACTGGGCTTATACAAGGTTGGAACTGGAATAACTCCCTTTCTCCTCAATCCCATCTTCAATTTGTGGATGACTCGGCCTTGATGGGGGTTGCTAAGGTAGCAGAAGCGACTACTTTTCGTCAAACTTTGGATTGCTACCTGGCTGCCTCAGGACAACGCATTAATGAAAGTAAGTCATGCATCTATTTCTTTAATACCCCCAGGCTTATTCAACAACGTATTGCTAGGATCTTAAGGTTTCAGGTGGGGAAACTTCCCTTTACCTATCTGGGTATCCCTCTGGATGTGCGACCACCTCCCAAGCATTTTTGGCAGGAGGTGATTGATAAATTTTGAGGACTGGTTTGTCACTAGACCTATAGATGGTTATCAACGGCGAGTAGAGTCACTCTTTTAAAGTCTGTTGTGCAGGCCCTACCTATTTATAGATGTTTTGTGATGACTGCTCCTTCAAGTTTCATCAAGGATTTTGAGGGGCTTTGTAGGCAGTTTCTTTGGTCAGGTAATCTCCTCTCGAGAAAGTGGTGCTTAATTAAGTGGGAAGTTGTTTGTCGACCGAAGCAAGATGGGGGCCTGGGATTGCGTAGAGCGGATTGGAATGGAGAAGCATTGGCAGCTAAGTTGTATTGGAGGTGGTGTTCACATCAGCATCAGACCTGGGCTAAGATTCTTACCTTCAAGTATCTTGGGGAGGTGGATGGCGCTGAGGTTCCTCATTTTAGTCTTTTGGGTAGAGGGTCTATGATCTGGGAAACTCTCAAGAGGGGAGCTCCTCTGGTCAAACAAAGCCTATTCTGGATTTGCAATAGAGGTTCTGATGCTCTCTTCTGGCTTGACGCTTGGGATGGCTTCCCGCCTATCCTCTCCTCTCATCCTCACTTGGAGAATTTAAGCAGGATTTTTGTTCAAGCTGGCTGGAGCAGAGTGATGGACTTCAAAGCCCCTCAGGTTTTGGGGTAGACTATCATTTATCAGTGGAAGGGTATGCATGAGTGGCCTTTGGGTGGTTCTTTGGAGGATAGGAGGGAGTTGTCCTCCATTTTAGCTGATAGAGTGTGCTGCTCGCTTCCAGAGAGGGATGTTTTGGCTTGGGGCTCAGATCCTAAAGGGAAGTACTCTGTTGCCTTAGGATATCGTGCTTTGGATAGGCAGGCTTTAGGCAGTGCTGAGGTTCCTTGGTGGAAATACATCTGGAATAAATTCTCCTGGCCAAAATGCAAATTTTTCTCTTGGCTAGTGGTGTATGGCAGGTGTTTGACTTGGGACAACCTCTGCAAGCGGGGCTTCCAAGGTCCCTCTTTATGCTTTCTATGTCTCAAAGATGTTGAGACTGTTTCTCATCTTTTCTTTCAATGCCCCTTTGCTAGGACTATTTGGCACTTCTGGTGGGGGGCTTGGAATATGTCATGTCGGCATCCTTCATCTCTTGGCAAATTCTGGCAGAATACTGAGCCTTCAAAGGCAAAGACTTCTTTTTTGCACACTGCTTGGCCTATTGGCCCTAGTCTAATTATTTGGCAAATTTGGTTGGAGCGCAATCGAAGGGTTTTTTTGGATAGGAAATTATAGGTGGGCCAAGTTTGGGCTCGCATTCTTGGGGCTCTTCAAGAGACGTTACAAGCTAAATGTGATTTGTCAGTACCAGTTGATCCTGGGGATACTAGAGTTATTCAGAAGTTGGGGATTTCTGATGGTAGTACTGGAAGGCTCAAGCTCGGGCGGGGCACGTGCTCTAGAGGGAAGGTCTTCAGAGGAGGGCATTGGATGCTTCCTCCCTCTGGTGTCTTGAAAATCAACACTGATGGGTCTTCTAGAGGTAATCCTGGGCATGCTGGTATTGGTGGGGTGGGCAGAGATAGTTCAGGGGTGGTTGTGTTCTTTTTCTCTGAGTATATGGGGAACACTCCAATAACTTCATGGAGGCATTGGCGATTCTCTCGGCCTTAAAGAGAGCATACGCTCTCGGCTGAAAACAGATTATATGTGAATCTGAGTCTCAGGTGGTGGTAGATTTGATAAATGGATGGCATTTTGATGCTGCTAGTTGGCAATTGGCAGTGGTGGCAAAACAAATTGCCAACCTTGGAGATTTATTGGATTCAGTCACTTTTTCCCATATCCCTCGTGAATGGAACAAGGTGGCTGATGGGCTGGCAAAAGTGGCCTCTGAGAAGAGCGGGAGGTGGTTGGTGGAGGATTGGGACAGCTTACCAAGGGACCTTGCCCAGGATTTGGAGGGTTGGGTTACCGAGGATGTGAAATGTTGTATTAATGATTCTTGATCTCTTGCTTGTTATCTTGGGGCCCCTTCGGGGTCTTTTTTCCTAATGCTTTGTACCTCTTTGGCTGATTAATAAAAAGTTTTTACCTCTCTTTTTAAAAAAAAGATTGAAGAATTTAAAAGATGAACTATATAAATAAATATTTCTATTTATTTAATAGTAGAAGAAACAAAGGTTAATTAATCAAATAAATCATATTTAATTAATTGATTATCTAGACTATTTTTAGGTGTATACATTTTTCCCCTCTTTGAAGTGATGTGTTTATGCATTTCTTCAAAAGAATTTTTTGCTGCTACTAGTACTGATGAAAAATTTCAGTATGCCCTAGATGTTGATTTTACTGTGATGATGGATATATGCCCCCTTGGGAGATAAATTGATGAATTTTTAAATTTTTTTGGATTTTTAGAATTTTGTGATTTTCTGATGATGTTCGATGATTTGATAAAGATTTGATGATGAAATAATTTATCTCCTGAAAATTAATTTGAAAGATGCCCTTGTG
Source organism: Sequoia sempervirens (assembly GCA_007258455.2). NCBI lineage: Eukaryota > Viridiplantae > Streptophyta > Pinopsida > Cupressales > Cupressaceae > Sequoia > Sequoia sempervirens. The sequence goes on from VDFB02376543.1 coordinate 15,772, forward strand.
ATGAGTTTTGAATTAATCCTCTAGCAAATAAATTAAATAAACCCCATAAAAATCACCTCTAACTACTCTTGTAAAAGGCTAAAAGGGCTGATTTAGAATTCAATTGTGCAATTTGAGGTTTGAAAACTTGGAGTGAGAGGATTTGGAGCAAGATGTCAATCCCATACCACACTCATCGTTTTGAGTGCATGCGTCGTCACAACCACCTGACTGCTTACGAACCTCTAATACATACCCATGAACCTCCTTGTTTTTTGTGCATTTCCATTTTCACGCTTTTATTCATTTTTTTATGTTTTTGAAAAATTTTAGCACATATGAGGCCCATAGTAGTGCATAGAACTCCTATTTTAGTGCATAGGTTAGAATAGTGCATCTATTAACTATTTTAGTGCATGGATAGGATAAAATAGCGCATCTAATGTTTTAGCACATCTGATAGATTATTTAGCACAGACATAGATTAAAATAGCACATCTGATGGAATAGCACATTGACCGCCTGAATTGCTGCATTTGCCTCTTGAAATGGCACATTTGGTGAAATAGTACTTTTTCCACCTATTTTACCGCATTTAGGTATTTTAATGGCGCATTGACTCCCTGTTTTAGAGCATCCTTAAGTTAGAATGATGTTATTTTTGTCAATTTTGTCTAATTTTGTCAATTTTGATCATGTCAGCCATTAATTTGATATGATTGATGATTCAATAGAGTAGATGATGTTCAACCTCATGATCAATGAGTTCTGATGATTGATTGATGATAATTATCCTCATGATAGTTGAGAAATAATTATAGTTTGATTTGATAAACCTCATGATAGACAAGGTTGATTTGATTAATTGACTTCATGATACGCGAGGCACAATTTAAAATTGATGGTTAACTTCATGATAGGTGAGTTTGATTGATAGATTTGATGATCGACCTCATGATTAGCGAGGTTTATTTGATAATTTATCACGATATTTTAGTGAAGTCTCAATAGAGTTGTTTAGATTTGATAGGCTGATTGATGTTTGATGAAATTACAAAGATTTTTGACTTTTTGGTTTTCGTGATGACACGAGTCATTTGTGAACTTACAAATTAGAGATCAATTTCCTAGGACCTTTGATTTGATATTGTAGCTAGTGTAGCATGAGACAACAGTCATTGTGAGATATGGTTTAGCATCTCTTCTAGGCATGCCCTAGATTAGGATTAATTGGGATCTCCTAAAAGCTTTAGCAGAGAGGTGGCATAGTGAGCATAATACCTTCCACCTTCCTACCAGTGAGACGATAGTTACCCTAGAGGATGTATGGTGTATCATGAGGATACCTATTGTTGGAGAGGTTTTAGTATATGATTTTATAGAGGTGGGTGGGACCAAGTCAATATGTCAATTTTTTTAGGATGATATGATTTGTGGATATGAGATCCCATGGTGAGAGATGGTGGATTCTTATGCCACCCTGCCTATTGTACTTGCTAGTTTTATTGGAGGTTTCCTTTGTCCTAATCATAGGTCAAAGAGAATTTCTATTGGTTGAGGTTGTGTATTGGAGAGTATGATTATACATGGTACTAGATATGCATGGGGCATGTGTGTGCTTGCTCATCTTTATCATGACTTGGATTCAATTGTCTACCTCTGAGGTCATAGTTTGTCTTCTGGGGTGACATTGCTTTAGGTGTGGGCGTGGGAGCATATTTTTGTTACGAGTCTAATGATAGTCAGACAAAGGCTGACTATGAGGCTTTATGTTCACAGATATGTAAGTCATCTTACTCAGCCTAGGCTAGGTAAGTTGGAGCATTGGAGGAGAGTCTTGGATGATATAAAGACCATTACATGGCGGCCATATCTGGATTGTGATCACTAGCATGAGGATGATACAAAGATGAGATACCTCTATGATTCGATGTATCTGATTGGCAAGACTCTTTTTTTTTTGGAGAGATTTTTATTGAAGAGGGTGCTTAGGTAGTACGGTATAGTACAATACATGCCACAGGGTGTTGCTCATTATGCCTAGCATTAGGTTGATATCGGTGATTGAGGACCTTTCCTTTCATATGATACTATAGTTTAGGAGTACCATGGTCTACAACCTTTGGTTTGGGATATTTGTCCCAATATTGTGCAAGCTCTAATTACTGTAGATTATGAAAAGTATCTTTCTTTGCATCCATTCCCTTAGATCACCATTCCTAATGAGCCTACTCCACTACCTACTGAGGAGGTTTTTGTTGCACATAGTCATCGATGAAGGAGAGAGGAGGTTGGTGAGGAGGAAGTGGAGGATATTGAGGGAAGTGATGATGAGGAGGGTAGTGGGGATGAGGAGGGCTATAGGGATGAGGAGGGCAACAGTGAGGATGAGAGTAGTGGAGAGGAGTAGGGATATGATAGTGAAGATGATGGAGGAGGTGGTGGTGGAGATGGTGGAGGTGGGTCAGGTGTAGAGTATATGATGCCTTGTAAGAGGAATGTAGTGGTAGCTTCTATAGAGTAGCATGTATGGATCAGTCTACCTTTCTAGCAATAGCAAATGTAGATTGCGAGTCTACAGGTGTAGGTACATACCTTACAAGGTTAGCTGGTTTAGGCTCAAGGTCTATTGGTGTAGAGATAGACTTGGATGTAGATGCAGGCCCAGTCCCATGCACAGGATCTCTATCAAGTATAGGTATAGTTAGTAGCGGCATAGACACATATTACCACTTTCACGGTTGAGAGATGCAACCAGACAGGCTACTGAGCAAGCACATATTACAACTAAGAGATTACAGAGATTGGCTGATGGTACATCTATAGCTTATCACATGAGAGAGGTTCTCTGATTAGGTCAAGAGGCCAAGTAGAATAGAGGGTGGTACTATGATGCGGATCCTTCTCAGCAGAGAGTTAGTTATGCTCACTCTCGATCAAGAAGGACTCATTCCAAGACTGTCAGTGTGGGTGTGACACAACCTCTTCCTAGGGACTCAAGAGATCTTGGTACATGTAGTGGTGGAGGTACTGATCTAGTGATACCAGCACCATTGTGAGCTAGTTGCACATAGCTCATGATTGGATTCTCTGATATGGTTGAGATTTTGATGTATACTTCATTTTTGTTTCGCAGCCATTTTTTATGTTGTATCTCTTTATATATTGGACTTCATTGTATACTTTAAATTATGATTTTTGAGATTTATATGATATGTGGCAGATTGAGTGATCTATTTGTGTTTATATGATTCTATGATGGATGGATTTAATCATCTATTTCTATATGATATGTGATGATTTATATAATAATGTTATGGATGCAATTTATGATCATGATCATTCTATGATTAGTAATGTTCTATCTATGATGGTTAAATGTGATTTATGAATAATCTTGATGGGTAGATGTATGATGATAGTTGCATGATACTGGATATATGTAAATGATATGATTTTTTTTTTTATATGTATTATTCTTGGATATGATTTTAAATGATATATGACATAATGATGAAGATGAAATATAATGCACTTTTATTTTTGATTATCTCAAATGTAAATATATGATGCAATGAATAGATTAATGAATGATAAATATAATGGTACTTAGAATGTATGATATAAGATATGATAGTGTTAATGAAAATGAAATTATGCAGATGATTTTTGTTTTGATAGTTTTCTTCTTATGCAATATTATGATGTGATGCACAAATGAATAATTGACATGACTAATGCAAATTATGAATGGTGAAATGATGTAATAATGTTTCCAATGTTGCAATGGAAATGATTATATAGCTATATGATAATGACGATGTTTTTTTTAATGTCAAGTATACTTAATCCATCTACAAGAAAATACATCATTTTTTAATCCTCTACCAGATTTTGTGACAAAATACTCTGCAGATGTAAGACTAACATGAATGAAATCTAATTTACCATGCAAACCAATATGCAAACATTGGCATCTTAGTAGTCCATTTAGTGTTATTTTTATCATGATGGTGTTTTTAAAATGTTGAAAGTGAGTACAAGCATCAATGGTATAATGTAGACCAATGATGCCTGAGTACTACCTTCATGATTTTTGATATTGCAAGCGAACACAAGCATCTAGGTATAATTAAACTGAGACAACTTGAGCATTTCTTGCATAAATAGACAAGAACAAATCATTTTCTTATGTGAATTGGAATTTCATCACTAATACTTTGTAGAGCATGTCTCGCAACAATTCCACAAATAATAATGACTAATTTATAGACGATAGACAAAGAAAATACCATTCTTCCTCCTAGCTTCGCTAGTTCAATACATCATTGAGTTGCTCCAAAGAAATGATAACAATGATCAAAGTACAACAATTCAACCTCTGCTTAAAGTATTTCAATCATTATTCAGATTAGATCATCCATCTAGAGTTGTTCTGATTGGTTTGATTTCAACTGTCTTGAGTTGGATCGTTGATTTTCTGAAGTGATCTAATGTTTGATGTATGTTTCATGTTGAGGTTCCCAATGATCATTGTGTTTGGTGCGTTGTCATACTATTGTTTGTCTTTTTTTTTAAGCTCAAGTTTTATTGCCCCCAATGAGTTTAGGATTTTTCCCCTAGACTAGGGTGTGACATGATCACTTTTCCAGGATATGTACATGATGTTGTCCTTTCAAATGATAGGCAGAAAATAATGGTGAAAGTGAACGACTAGAAATCCATGTGTCCAATAGATAGAAAAGCTAGTTTAAATCACAAGTAGTGTCTTCTTCCAAGTTTTCACTACTTGTTTTTATTGCACTTTTTCAGATTTTATGATTTTTTTTTGGGTCTGTTTGTCTTTTTTAGTTTTTTTTTGTATTTTTTGTCACCTAGATGCATGTTTTCCAGGTTTTCATGAAGGTGACCCTTTTTCAACCATGCACTAGATGGATCAAGTATAATTTTTTTTGAGATGGATACTATTGATTGGTTCATTGAACAAAATCTCTTCAAGTGTAGATAGCCAATAGGCTCCAAATCCATAGACGGATATGATGATAAAGGGACCTAGCCAGTTAGGTTCAAACTTCCCTTTCTTTTCTCTATCCTATTGATTTCTAGGGTTTTCTTTTAGGACCAAGTCTCTAACCTGAAAGAATCTAGGTTTTACCCTATGATTGTAGCTTCTGGACATACTTTGTTGATATGTCATCAAATGGTTCACAACTTGTTGACAATGTTCACCTAGTAGTTCCATATTTTGAAGTCTAGAGACCCTATAATCCTCATCTGGAATGATACCCTTCAATGATACACATAGTGATGGAATCTCAACCTCAATGGGTAGAATAGCCTTTGATCCCTATACCAAGGCATATGGTGTAGCTCCTATAGGTGTTTTGATGTTGATTCTGTATTCCCAAAGAGTAGGATTTAACTAAATGTGCCAATCACGTCCAATATCATTGATAGTTTTCTTCATGATTTTAAAATAGTTTTATTTGAGGCCTCTACCTGGCCATTTCCCTAAGGATAGTATGGTGTTGAAAAATGATGTTGGATATGAAACTTCTCACAGAGTTCTTAGACATCTTTATTTTTAAATGGTCTACCATTGTTTGTTACAATTTACTAAGGAATTCCATACCTATAGATGAGGTAGTTTAGTATGAAAGAAGATATCTATTTCCCAGTGATGGTTGTTAAGGGAACTACTTCTATCCATTTTGTAAAGTACTTCATTGTTGTGATTATAAATTTGTGTCCATTGGATGAAGACGAATTAATCTTCCCTACTAGGTCTAGTCCCCACTAACAAAAGGGCCATGTTGAAGTAAATGGATGCAATTATTGTGCTAGTGCATTGATTAAGTTACCATGGATCTAAAATTTATGGCATTTCTTAACAAACCCAAAGGACTCCTCCATGTTCAGCTAATAATACCTTAAATCCAAGGAGTTTCTCGCCTAGGTTAGGAAGGTGTTGTCATAATAGTGGTTTACAATTCCCGAGAGGAACAAATTTTAGCTAAAATCACATATTTTTAGAAAATATAATGATTTAAGCCTTAAAAAGTTCCATTTTAAGGATTCCACTTGAAGAGGGTTTGATCAAATCACCTTAGATCAACCTCTTTGATAGAACTCTCTAGTTTTAAACTACCTATAAATATCGCCTTCCTTTACACCTATCAAAAATGCTGGATAAAAATCACTTTTGGATTTATATTTTGGGATCAAACGTGAATTCTTTTTAAAAATCTATTTCTAAAATGATTATGTATTCTCGTAGTGCTTTGCTATCCAATGAATATATAATGCACAAGGTTTTGGTTTTGTTATGTGTATTTGTTTCTTTTAAGTTTTATTAAACATAGGTTTTTCATCAAAATGAATTTCTATTCTTCACATGTGGAAAAATAGAAGATTACCAAAAAAAAAAAAAAAAAATTGAAAAAAATATGAGTGCACTAGATATTGAAGTCCTTTGATCCAACAAAAAAATTAAATTCACCCTACATACAATAAAGCTACGCTATATTGTTATGTCCGACCAGTAATTCTACTGATTCTTGAAACTTGATTACGAAAAAATATTCAATTAGAAACTATCTAACCAAGTGGAAGCACTAGATATCGGGTTAAGAAATCTAAAATTCTGAAAGAATTAGAATTTTATCCTTCGAAAAAAAAAGCTATGCTATAATGGGTAAAAGGGCCACTTTTAAAATGTTGTTTCTGAAAAATCGCTATATTTTCGTGGGAGATGGAAAAGAAGGCAATTTGATTCAAAAAAAATTGTAAAAGTATTTTAGAATCTACACAAAAATTTGATGAGACTCTAGTTTGCACCCATCTCTTCACCCTCACACTAGCTCTAGGTGCCCTGAATGTGAAGATTTAGTTAAAAAATAATAATTTCGAAGTGTCCAGCTTTGGCCAAAAAATTGTAAACCACTATTATGGGGATCACCTGCTAGTCCGCTTGAATAAGTTCCAAAAATACCTTCATGAAGCTCATGTAAAGTTGTCTCAGACTTGGACTTGTTATGTTCTAGACACTAAAGAAGAGTACAATCTAGACCTCGACAGCGTCAGCAATTAAGGTATGTTGTGCAGATTGGCAAATGAAATTGTATTTCTAGTTTCTGGAAAGATCAGGAGGAAGGATATTGTCTTTAGGTAAGCAACAGAGAAGCAATTGTGTATACCACTGTACTTTGTTTTCTACCCCTAGAACTGCCTCAAACTTGATATCCACAAAGTACTTTTGAGATCATCTTATCAAATTTTTATATGGCATCATTTTCATCTTTTCTCATATTCTCATTAACTTTATAAATGACTAGTTGCACCTCATATACCTGTAGCTCTATGATTTTCCATTCAATCACCACTTTGATGCTAATAATCAATGCCTTTATACTCAGCTACATTATTTGTACATGGACACACAATTCTATAAGACTTTTGGGATGGTGTTTTCTTGAGGTGTAATAAATTGCACTCCTACACCAAAACTCCATGTTGTGTGTAGGACCCATCAAAATAAAGCCCATTGTTGTGTTGTCATAGTAAGAATGTCTGCTACATTAGGAAACTCAATGTTCATTGGATGATCATCTCATAATAGAGCTTCATCTATCTGATCACAATCACGTGACCTTTGATGGCTCTCCCATCCACATACTAGATGTCAAATTCACTCAAGAGCATGACCCATTTGGCTAGTCTCACTATTAGAGAAGCCTTGTTGAGTAAGTATTTCAAGGGATCAATCTTTGCAATGAGCTTAATTGTGTGGGTCAACATATAATGCCTCAATTGTTCGGTAGCAAATATGACCACCAAACATGCTTTCTCGATGAAGGTGTAATTTATTTCATAACCATTCAGAGTCCTGCTAATATAGTAAATAGCTTGTTCTTTTCCCTTAGGATCTTCCTATGCTAGTAGAGCTCCTAAATAAATGTCTATTGTTGTTGCAGTGTATAGTATCAATGGTCTCTCTTCTATAGGTGGTATTAATATTGGTGGTGACATCAGATATTGTTTTATTTTATTGAAAGTTGTTTCACATCCCTCATCACATTTAAAAGAGAAATTCTTATGTAGCAAATGATTGAAGGGATGACTTTTATCTACTAATTGAGAGATAAAACTCCTGATTGATTATAGCCTGCCTTGTAGATATCTCAATTGACTGATATTCTTAGGTGGCAGCATCTCCATTATTTCCTTGACCTACCTCAATGCATTTTTCTGAAACTATGTACCCAGAAGTTTTGTCGATGTAACCCCAAACACACATTTTTTAGGATTTAATTTGACATTGAATTTTTCTAGTCTTGTAAATATTTTGCCTAGAATTTCCAGATGTCCTTCTCTAGTATATGATTTTTCTAATATATCATCAATGTAATCTTCCATAAAAGTATGCATTATGTCATGAAAAATAGTTTTCATTGCACATTAATATGTTGCACCTGCATTTTTCTATCCAAAGGGCATGGCGTACCAAAAGAATGTGCCCCATGGACATGTGAATGTTGTCTTTTCCTGATCTTTGGGTGCTATCTTGATTTGATTATACCCTAAGAAGATATCCATTAATGACAACATGCCATGTCCTACTATTAATTCCACAATAATGTCAATATTTGGTAAAGGGAAATCATCCTTTGGACATGCCTTATTTAGATCTCTGAAACCTCTACAAATTCTAATACTATTATCTAGTTTAGATATAGGTACAATAGTTGAAATCCACTCAGCATAATCAATGGACCTGATGAATCATGCATCTAACAACTTTTTTAGCTCAAACTTTACCATCAAGGTGATATGTGGATGCATTTTCCTTAGTTTTTGTTTCACAGGTTTTATCCCAGATGGTAAAGATAAATGATGCATTAGAAGATTTTGATCTAAACCTAGCATATTAGAGTATGACCAAGAAAAGTTAATGCTTTTATCTTCAAACAACTTGATGAATTCTAGCTTTTCTTATTCTGTCATTGATGCTGCCAGATGTAGATTTTTTTCCTTTTCTACTGTGCCAATATTGATAGACTATGTAGGTTCCACCAAAATTGATGATCTTTCATGATAATGTTCTGGAAGGGTGTCAAATATTCCATCTTTTGGTGCCTCAGAGAGGTTTTCATAGTTAGATATGTTCTTGATTTTTACTTTCTCAAGATCTGATGCTGCCATTGAATGGTTTTCACCATTGGATATATTGATCTTGTTTTCAATTTTACAATTGAAATATTTGACAACCTTATGACCTATAGCATTGTTATGAGATTTATGATTAGTACTTGTGTTAGGCTCATCACAACAAAGGAAATTTATGATGGCATCATCATTCTCAAAGATAGGAATATTGATAGATTCAGTTGATTCCCATTTGATAAGTTTAGGATGCATTAATGGTAAGAAGTCACCAGGTTGGTTAAGGTCAATCATAGCAAAGGTTCTAATAGAAATGTTATCAAAAAAATTAGTGGTAATGTCAAGGTCTATGATAGTATTCTCATCCAATTCATCTATCTCACTCGATATTTGTCCATCTTCACTTGAGTCATCGATATTTTGTGATCCAAATAAAAGGGGTCTAGTTCCTAAGCTTGTCACTCCTCGTGTGTAGGTACATACTCTTTTATGGCATCAATTTGTATGTCCTTGGATGATGTCTCTAATAAAGAATCCCACTCATACTCATTAGAATCTATCTTAGAACTATCCTACATTTAAAGGATTCTTTCTACAGCTCTATGAGTGCTTTCTTGTTTTGTTTCCCCTACATAACCTAGTCCTATTTTTTCTTTTGACTGAAGTATGAGAAGTTGAATGGGTTCTACAATGCCTTCATTCCTTTTTCCAATAGGTCCTTGTCCTTCATATCCCATTTTCTCTAGGATAGCCTTTCCTTTTCCATACTGATATGTCTTAATGCTAATATTTGCTAATGTTGATGCTTCTTTGTCTTTGTAGAGCCAATTGAGGATGGCCTTGTCTTCTGATTAATCTTCTAGAGTACCTGCTTTTACAAACCTTTCATCTAGAACCATGGTAGGTTGTGATGATTGTTGTGTTATTGTTGACGGTTATCCATATGTCCTTGGAGATGGCAGCAATTGTGAAAAACATAAAGATTTCTCAAAGGAATACTCTTCCAAGACCTTGTCTTTTAACTAGATCTTGTATTTGAATTGTTGTGATGGATTATTTAGTGGATCTTCACTATTTGATGAAGTGAAGTCAACAACACTTTTTTCCTTTGACTGGTCCTTTTCCTCAACCCATTTGGATATAAAATTTAGTTTCTTTTCACCACTAGATGAACTAGAAGTGTTCAATTCTCTATTATTGGGCACCAAAGTGTCTTGAGATGTTTTAAACATGTTACAAGTTTGAGGACTATTGCAATTAGTTGAAATAGCAACTTTTTGTCCATTGACTAGAAAATTTAAACACTAATGATAAGTTGAGGGTATTGCTTGCATTTTATGAATCCATGGATGTCCCAAGAGTATGTTATAAGTGAGCTCTTTGTCCAATAGTTGGAAAACAATATTCTTCACAATTGGTCCTACTTGAATAGGCAACACGATCAATCCCTTGGAGGATCTCTCTTCTTCATCATAGGCTTTTATTATGACCTTCCTTCTAGCATGAATGGAATTATTAGAATGACCTAGTGCACAGATCAATTTTAAAGTGAAAATGTTTAAACCATCTCCACCATCTATTAAGACATGTTTTACTCGGTGTTTGTGTATTAAGACTTCAATATGAAGAGCGGTGTTTTGCCGATGACTAAGTGACACATCATCTTGTTCTGAAAATGATAGGCAGTGAGGTTTGGTTAAGTGTCCCACCATAGCCTAGAATTGACAAACATCTAGATTATTGGGTACTATTGTGGCCACAAGAGCTTGTTCCAAAACTTCCTTATGAGATGGTGAGATTTTAAGGAGTTCCAAAATTGATATTTGTGTTGGTATTTTCTATAGTTGATTGACGATGTTGTATTTATTTGAAGGGGTAGTAATGGTTTTAGATGAAACTCCATTCAATATTACCTTGGATTTCCCCCTTGTTGTCACGTTGATTGATTGATAACTTTGGTTTTCCCTAATTTTAATGACATTTATCTGATTGTTGGATGTATCCATGTTTGGGATTAGATATACCGGTATAATGTCATTGGTTTCTACATTATTAGTTTGATTGTTAGAAACATCATTATTCTCAACCATAGAGATATAATGAATAGTGTTGTCATAAATATAGTTTACATTTTTACTTTTACCTTTCTACCGCTTGTAGAAGAAGATTCTCCTTTTCATAATTTGC
>VDFB02376544.1:0-24382 GCA_007258455.2 Sequoia sempervirens
TGTTGATTGTAAACTCGACTATGTTCTAACAACCTTCTCTGGAAAGCTAAAATGTCAGCCTGTCGGAGGGCAATTTTCACCAAAATTTTTGAGACATGGGTTTTGTGCAGAAAATGATTCTAAGACAACCCACAACGTTAGAATTGCGGAAAATTACCGTTTAACTTGACATGCAAGAGGTTTCTAAAAAAAAGCAACTAGGGTAGCAAGGGCTACCGGGAGCAACTTTTTCGAGAAAATCTGAAATATGGGTTATGTCCAAAAGATGATTCTAAGTCAACCCACAACATCAAAATCGAAAAATATTGACTTCTACTCCACCATGCAAAGGAATTTCAGTTGAGAAAATCAAAGCCTCGAGAATTGAAGCTTTAGAGTAAATTTTCCTCAAAAATTCTAATACATGGGTTTTGTAGAGGAAGTCGTGCACATTTAACCCAGATGATTTGTTTTGTCAAAAGTCGTTGAATTCTCGAACATGTGAAAATTAAAACGAGAAATGGAAGAATTTAAGACAGAAGATAGAAGTTTTAATGCTCTGCTTCTGCTAAAATCGCCATCTTGTCTTGATATTTGCTGATGAATCTAGACAAGTACCTGCAAAAGAATATTTTTGATGCCTTTGAAACTAGATTGTTGATGAAATTCGCCCAATTAAGGAATAAATTCACCTTCTGCTCAAGCTGTATGAGAGAAATGAGATGCCATGTTGAATAAATAGATAAATTCGTAGCTAAATGGTGCCACTGCAAGAATAGAACCCTGATTTAAAAAGAAGTGTTCTAATTGGACCCCCTTTGTTCAACTGTCATTGACTTGGAGTCCTGAAAGAATAAAACTATTAAAATATTCAGTTCACCCTTACATGCAAATTTGCAATTTAACATTAAAAAAGGCGCCAATATTAGAATATTGAGCAAAATTTCCCCTTTAAAGCTGGCATGCAAAAGACTGAAATTTAATACTATTTTAATGAGTTAACTCAAATCTCTGCATCCGCGTGCGCTCAGAAAAATTTACTGATTCCAAAAAGTCCAAATTTGACTCTCCAAGCATCTCTTAGCAACAGTTGAGATTTTTTGCTAACTTCATACTTTATAGCTCACTGAAAAGTTACAATTGCCTCTGTTGAGCTCTGATTTCTAAGAGCCTGATTGAAGCTAGAATTGAGATGAGATATCCACTGCAAAGCCAGCAGAACCAAGATGAAATGTCTGTTGGGAGCTGTGACTACTAAAAAGCATGTATGATGCCTCAAAAAATTAGTCGCCCTTGATTAAATTGATGCAAGGTCTCCAGACTTAGTCATTTCTCCGTTTTGCCATCTGATACTTTAAACTGCCATAGCCGGTGAACAATGGCTCTCGTCGACTGGATGATGGACCCATCACGTAGCTAAAAGAATTCCGCAACCAACGACTGTATGTAAGGCATCTGAAAGATGAGTTAAGGACCCCAAAAGCAAGGGCGCCCCTAGCTTGCAATAGCATAATTATCACTTTGAGAGTGATTTTACAACTTGCAACTTTCAACAGAAATGCTCTACTTTGACCCCTAACACCGGGAGCTGAAGTGCTCCGATGCGCGCACTGTTGATCTCATTATGAAGCTAGAACAACTTAGAAGAGATGTTCTTGGAGGAGACAAAGCCAGAAAAATGCTTCTAAGACCTCATCAAGAAGGGCGCCTTTTTCAAGGGAGTATGTATTTTCCATACTCAGCCATTTTTCTGCTCGTTTTCATTCTGCACCAATCTCCACTAAACCTTCATTCACGGGAGTTTGACAAATCCCGAAGGCTAATGGTTGGATTCGCCAGATAGCTAGAAGGCTTCCACACAAGTCTCATGAAGATGACAATTGCTAAAAACCACGTCTAGCTGGCCAAAAGATTGGGCACCCCTAGCCTATAGAGGTACAGTTTGACATTTTCATGTTTATCCACTCTCTGTTTTACGTGCTTACTGGAACCACTGTCATGATCACTCAACACATCTAATGATCTCGCGAATGGGTGCATCGCAGAGTTGGGCTAAATCCGAAAGATTTCGTGGAAACGAATTTTGCAAATTCAATCATCTGAGGGATCTAATTCAAGGGCACCCCTGAGCTACAGGGGCGCAAAACCTGAAATTTGACAATCCTCTGTGATGTGTAACCTCTTCGTACCTACCACTCCAGCCTTTGATAGCCGGAGTTTTGCAACTCGGATGATCTCACTTGATAGCTTGTTGGAAAGTTGACTGAATTCCGAAAAGATTGAATGTATTTGCTACCAAAAATCACTATATCTGAACCTCCAAATGAAGGGCACCCCTAGGCTACAGGGGTACAGATTTGCTTTCTGCTAGATATTTTCTCCATTTCGCACTCTTGCGAACACCGCTTTGGCTGTCAAGATGACTACGTAGAAGCATTATTGCTACTAACGTGTGTATATGACTGTATTTCACCACTTTCACATGTACAAACATTGTAAAGGTGATTTGCACGTTGATTGCACAAGCATCTCCCACGTTACAAAGTGAAATGTTTCCAGACTTAGAATATTTTTGCACTTTTTGCCATATGAAAATCCTCTCAGCCGTGAAGCATCTTTTTCAGTATCTTTCATCATAGAATGTTCTTCTTTGAGTTTCAGGCTTAGATTTCAACACCTAGTACTAGCCAACTGCCATTGACGATCTCAGAAATCCTAGCTTTTTCCTGAAAAAGTGAAAACTACCCACCAACCTTAAACTGACTTTTAACTGAAACTGACTTCACCATTGTGATCATGATGTGAAATAAGCCAATCAAAATTAGTTTTAGACAATTTTGACAAGTTTCAATTTTTAGGGTTTCACGATGTGAAACAGGGGTGCAGAAACCCTAATTTTCATTTTTTTCCAAATTTCACTAGTATCTTCCCGACATCACGCTAACTCAAAATACATGCTTGATATGCCAAAAAACTATGTTTTGACATCATTTTAACAAGGTTTACTCTTTTAAATCTTGTTATCTTTTGATCGGTTTAGAATGTGAAGATCTTATTCTCCAGATGTTTCATTATTTCATAGCATCCATCAGCGAGGATCATGGAGAAGCCATTTTTTTTTACATGCAAACCATTATGACCCTTATCATTGATGATTATGATACTATTCTCCAGCTCCTTGCATCTATGTTGATACCTATTTTGAGGAAAGAATGGGATGTCTCCACTGCTACTTATGAGTTGGTTGACAGAGTGTTCAAACAATGTGAAGGGAGGTTGAAGGCCTTGGATATTGAGGGAGAGCCTCAAGGTGATTTTATGATGGTGCATGTGTCTACTCCTGTTGAGGATGTGTTCAATACAACAAAGCTAGCACACGGAGAATGTATGGTAGGAACCCAGGATAACCTCTTTGGCATGCATGTGGCTACCATTGATGAGATAGTGCATGAGGAAAAGGACATGAGAGTAGCCTTTAATTCATCTCTAGAGCTATCCAGTGAAACTATAGACACTAGTACCATGGTTGGCAACATTGAGATCATTAACACACATTTCAATGATAGTATTGTTCAAGGAAACATAGATGAGGCTTTCAAAAAAGCGAATAGAGATGAATACAATGATGAAGCATGGGTGGTTTGGTTTTGACTTCCAGGACCAGTTTATGGAGAGAGATTCTTATGTTGGCATGTATAGTGTTGAGTTGGAGAATTATTTATTCAAAGAGACAACATCAGAGGAAGAACACAGTGAACAAAGCAATCAGCCTCTTAGCACATGGGATCCAGGTGTGATGGTACCCGTTGATGTGTTTTTTGTGACCGCGCCAAACAGAAAAATAAAGTTACCAACGGCTACTCTATTCTCTCTTGATCAAAGTATCCAGCATGCTAAGATTGCGAGAAAGTTCATGCATTCAACTCCAAGGTTCCTTTTATGCAATGTATAGTCTCAATTGGTTCATTGTGATTTGCTGGTATCATGAGGGGACTTACGTAATTGTTGGGAAGCAAACAACAGACAACAAATTAAAGGGTTTTCATGGGGTTCAAAGGATTTGTCAATGAGGTGCAAGTTTCCTAATACTAACCAGAAAATTGCGGAATTGAATGGCTGCAGGGATTAGAAAACCTATATTCTAACCTAAATGCGGGATATGGAGGTCAACTTCAGCAAACTTCAACCAGACTTCGCTTTTCCTCACTTTGGAAAACTTCCACGAAGTCGGTGCAATCTTCAAGGGAGTGGCTAAGGATGTTCAAATTACAATTCAACATGTAAATACCATCACGACGATGCATACAAACATGCCAATCATAATTGAAGTTAAGTCTGAAATGTTCTAGTCGACCATGCAAGGAAAACTTACCATCAATAAGCTTGCTAGTGGTATGGATTTAAACAAAGCTTGCTTAGATTAAACACCGCATTCCACAACAATCTAAAGGCATGAAAATGAAATTTACTCTACTTTAAAATCCTACTTGAATCAAAAGGACAAAGAAATCTTGCTAGCTGCTCACAACAAAAGATGAAGTCATCATCAATGAAAACTCTTTTTATTATGATAGTGTTCGCAACAACTTCTTACAAAGCTTTCAATGGGAAAACTTTCCTTCTTCTTCAAGCTATACTATCAACCTATGCTAAGCTATCTCAACTACTTTCTCTGCTATTCTATCTCTGCTTCTAATGTCTAATCTCTAATGAAGTACAAATGAGGGGGTGTGCCCCTTTTATAGCTAGCAAATATGAATGGACGGCCCAAATCAAATTACAATGGACGGCTCAAATTGAGCCACATAAGCCCTGAACAAGATTCCACCCTAATAACCGCCAGAAGGTGGAGGAGTGGTGCAATAAATGAGCACAAAATGACAAACTCCTCCCTTTGACCACTACGGGCAATTAATGCCCACTACTCTTCCAGAAGATTCTCGTCTAGGAACACATTCCCACTATTCTTCTCTCTGACCGCAAAATCAATGAATCGGGCTAGCACTGCTTCAACCTCTTAAACTGAAATAGATGGAGTGAGATTGAGTTGAAACTCGAGGATTGTGACTGTTTGCTCCTGTCGAATGCAGGATTTTCTCTAGGCCTCGATGGCTTCTTGAGTACTTTGAGGTTGAATGAACCAAGATTAGTGTCAGTCAACCCTCCCAGCTTCAAGACAAACTTCGATTTAGGAAGAAATGATTTCTTGAGCTTCTTGATAATTTCCTGTCTAGATGCATTTTATTTGCCAACTTCTGTATTTGCAACTCTACCTGTAGCTTTGCTTGCTCTGACATTATCTCCCCTTCCTACTTCAGCCATCTATAAAACAAAACATAAGCATTAAAATTCTGACTTTAGAAAATAAAATCACCGTGAGATGGCTGAAAAATGGAGTTGACTTCGAAAATAAAAATTCTCCAACATTAATACTCTAACTCCAAACCTCAAGAATTCTGACTTCAAAGTTCAAATCTCTCAGCAGTATTACTCCGGCACTTAGAAAAATCTTACTCAACTCACTCACTTCAGAAATTTCTTCTTCTCAGCACTCTTTTTCTCACAACTTCAAATCTGCAATTGGTGAAGAAAAATGAATAACTTCGAAGTTTATATAATTGTGAGAGGGCGCCCAGTTTAGTAGTTGCATTTGATTTTCTCCCCACTACTTAGTAATTTTCCAATTTTGGAGGGAGGATTGGTGAGTTGTCACAAAGATATGCCCAGTCATCATAGAATTTTCATAGAATTTGCTATTGTTGGAGATTCTTTCCTCTTCGAAAAAATTTGTAATTCCCTAGTTGATTGCATGTAACGTTCAATGGACTCAAATACTTTTGGGAAATTTTAACCAGATAACTCTAACATTTAAAACAACTCCTTAACAAGGGTGTGCTTCATCATGGAAATTTAATTTCAAACGCTTTAGAATAATTTTTTTTTTTCAAGAAATTTTGTTCATCTCACCTACTAGGCGTACTTAACATTGTTTTATTTTTTCCAATTCTTCAGAAAATTCTTATTTCCTCTCTTAGACAAATTTCACTTTATCCCTCTGCCTTGGAAAAATTATTTTATCCTAAAATCTCCATTTTAAACTCTCAGGTAAGGAGTGAAAAGTTTCAAAATTATTCGCTTAGAAAAATATCCAATACCCACAAAAAATTCCCCTTAGAAAATATATTATTCATGTGTGCACGTATCAAGGCGTACATTTGATTTTTCCACCTTTGAAAAATATTTATCTCTAAGGTTTATCCATCTTTTCCAGCCTTGGGCACATTTGCTAAGGGGTGCTTCCATTTGGAATTTTTTTTTTTTTATCTCCTCTTTCATTATCTCTCAAGGGCGCATTTTACTATGACAACTATCAACTTCAACGCCCTAACCCAACCTCTCCAAGCTAAGGTGCATTTCACCCCCTAGACTTTCATTTTCAACACTTAGAATATTTCTCAAACACTTCCTCCTCAAGGGCGCATTTGACCCCATGTACTTTGATTTTCAACACTCCGATAAATTTCATGGCATCTTCAAGTGATAGGGCGAATTTAGGGGTTTGGGGTTTCATTTTCCACGCCTTAGTCAATTTGTTACTTCCTCTTTCAAGTAGGGTGCATAAAGTGGTGTCTACTTTCACTTTGGTGCCTTAGGAAAATTTGTAGCTTCAACTTCTTCTTGAGTGCATCTAGGGGGTTCTCCTTCTAGTTTTCCACACTTGGAAAAAATTCTTACCCACCTCCTCTTCAAGGGCGCATTTTACCCCTTGTACTTCCATTTTTTAACACTTAAACAATTTTCCAATTTCTACCCAAGCTTGGGCGCATTTCACACCATCTACTCTAATGTTGAACACTTAGAAAATTTTCAACCTCCTCCTTCACTCAGGGCACATTTACCCCTTTGGGCTTTCATTTTCAATGCCTTAGGCAATTTCTAATCAACATCTCTTTGATGGACTCATTTGGGGTGTCCAACTTCCACTTTGCAAGACTTACAAACTTTTCCAACCACCTTCCTTGAGATGGGTGCATTTTGATGGGTCTACTTCCAGTTTCCACAGACTTAGAATTTTCCAAGCCTCTTCAAGCTTCTTAAGGCGTATTTGGCAGGGGGAGCTTCCATTTGAGGGCGCATTTGGCTAGGGAAGCTTTCATTTCTCCATGCCTTAGGCGTTATCTCCAACATCTTCCTCATGGGCGCATGTGAGGGTATAAGCTTCAACCTTTAGACACTTAGAAAAATTTCTAGCTATGCCACCTTGAAGGGCGCATTCAGGGGGGTAGGCTTCAAGTTTTGATGCCTTAGACATTTTTTATCCATCTCCAAGAAGTTTGGGCACATTTCTAGGGTCAAGCTTCCAATTTCTCACGCTTTAGACAATTTCAACTCATCAACTCTCAGTCTGGGCGAATATTGGTGGCTGGATTTCTAGTTTCAAACTTAGAAGGAATTTCATCAACCACTTGAACCTTGGGCACATTTGGAGGCTGGAGCTTCAAGTTTCAAACTTAGAAACTTTTTATGCCTGCTTGCCCTTGTTTACTATTTATAGAAAGTTCTAAAGCCCTTGTGATTTTTAAGGATTTTCTAGTTCTGAAAACCTATTTTTTGCTCAACTTTACCTTCGTGATGTAACTGTCATGTTTGCACCTTCCATTCGCACTAACCTGCTATTTATGGCAACTTCTTGATTTTTGAACTTTTGCAACTCTGTTTGACTTGAAATTCGCTCCATGGGGTCCTCGTAACCTTTTTGTACTGTTCACACTAGTGCCTCATGCTAACCTGCTATTTATAGCCCTATTCTGCATGTGACTTACTATAAATAGTAAGTTGTCAGATTGCACTCAAATTTCACGAGTGGATTCCTTGAGAGATGTTGATCGCGATGGGATACATCAGTTTTTGGAAATTCTGGCGTTTTACCCCTCATTTTGAGTCCCGAAGCTGGAAACCCTAATCTGATTTGCATGTGGCTCAAATGACCTCCGTTTGACCCCTATTTTTGTTGCGTGTGCTCTGTTCATGACGATTGAAGTGTTGGGGGCTGTTGGAGTGGACCTGCTAAAAATAGTAAGTGTCTGAAAAAGTGACCAATCAGTTGCCGGATGAGTTTGCATGTCACACTACCCGAGATCTCAAAAACCCAGAAAAACCTAGTAAATTGGTCTGCATGCGAGCATTGGCTAAAAATAGTAAGATCCTGAAAAATGATCAACTCTGCTTGCATGTCCCCTCGTTGCAAAGCTCTCGAAAAACCCATAAAGAATACCCTAACATGCATTGAAAAATCCTACATGAAAACCCTAGAAATAGCCTCCGAAGTTAGAATTGCTGAAAGTTATCATCTCAGCGTGAAGGTCTCGAAAAACCCAGAAAGATTCTCCAGACATGCATTGAAAAAGCATGCATGCAAACCCTAAAAATGGCTCCTGAAGCCCAGACTACTAAAAATAGCAAGTTGTCAGATTCAACTCAAAATTTGTAGGCAAGCAACTTAAAGTGTTCTAAGCACGGTGTAGCAGTCAGAATTTCAATTAGCCAACTCAAATTGACCTCAAATTAGCCCAAAGAGCAAAAACCCTAATTTATAGACTTAGCCAAAATTTCAATTTAAGCTCAAAGACGGGCACATCGCCAGATAGATAGACAGAAAAGAGAGAGATAGCGGGAAAACCAAACCCAAAAGCGGGATGGGGCAAAAATTAGGGGTCCCCATTTTGAATGGGGTGATGTGTGAAAAGATCACTTGATACCTAAGTATGATAAAGAACCTGTTTGGGATTAATTTACTTTTGACTATAGTCTTGTTCCAACTTCAACTCCACAATTATGCAAGGATGATGGCATAGATGGAATTGATAATGTTGTTCTTGATCTTGAGAACAAATCTGATTTCACATTGCATGTAGCTGATCCTCATCAAGGACATGGAAGCCTTGTTGGTTTGGATTCACAATCTTCTTTTGAGGATTATCAAGGAGAGGCACAGGTAATTTGGGACAGCCTTGGAGACTTTGATGACAAGTCTGAATTTATTTCTTATTTTCACATGCCACGTAACAGCAGTTCATCATTTTTGCTCGATCATGATTGGAAAAAACAACTCTTGGTATCCGTTGAAAATGAGGTGCACATTTTATCTAGTTTGGACAGCAAACATATGCATGTGAAAGACTTAATTCAAAATGCATCTATGGGACCAAGTGAGCTTAATATCTCATTTTCTGTTTTACATACATTGAAGAGTTCTATGGAAGAATTTAAAACAACTTACTTACACATGATGCATGATAGAGATATAGCCACCAAGTTTGCATATGAAACTTTTTATATGTCTAAGCAGTTAAAGGAAGAGGTTAGTGAGCTCACCAATGACCTTAATTTCACAAATCTTGCTTTGGAAAGTGTCCAAGTGGCACTTCTTGAAGCAAACAATCAGCTCTATGGAACTCAACAGTTTAGGGAGAAGGAAGGTAGAGAAAGGTAAAAGGAGATCAAACAGGTAATGAAGGAGATGGATTTCATTCGGGAGGAATATGATCTTGCCCATTGTCCCAAAAATTAAAAAATACAAGTTTGGATCAGTAGGAGGATTGGCTTGATTTTGGAGTTGAAGATAATCATCAATTGTTTGATAATCCTCTATTTGAATGGGATGCTGGTTTGACTCATAATAATCCACTTTTCAAGTTGAATGTTGGAGACCCAATTAATTTCAGTGACGATAGTGGATTGGGTTACAAGACTTGGGACCTAGGTGCAGTTTCGAGTAGGATTGGAGTAGTGGGTCAACTTCCAGTTTTAGTACCATTTCCCACCTTCTGATCAGCTTGTATATGACTTCGGATTCAGATCCGCAAATGAGTTGGATGTTTTCTTCAGTGCAACAGTTGAGTAGTTCATGGGTGAGACTGGAGGGCAGCGATGATATGATCCTAGGAGATGATTTTATTGCTACCTCCATACTCATCTCTTCTGTCTTCAATAGGATTCCAATTAGATTACCGCTGCCCTTACCTTTTTTCGTCGGTTATGGTGACATCTTTTGATGAGCAAACTGATTTTGAGTTTGGGTAGGCTTTGGGTAGCTAGCTATCAGTATCTTTTCGGACATAGTTTACCCATTTATTGTTTCCACTATGGTGAGTGTCACTCATTGCAGTTACTTCAAGGAGATGATATGCATTGTCTTAGATGATGTCTTAATGATTGCAATGGTTTGGGTTTGTTGGTGCGTTTCAGTTTTTCATGGCATTGACCTCGATCCTTTCAGGTTTTTCGGTATGGACTTTGATGGTTTTTACTCTTTGGGGTTCCAGGATAGGGGAATGTAGTTTGGGTACATTGGTTTGATGGCTATGATCAGTGTGGTGTACCGTCAACATGGTGGTTCCTTTCTGAAACTTACTTGGAATCTGGAAATCACACTGTGTTGTAGTTCAGCTACCTTTTGGGATGAGAGAGCCAGATTTAGCTTTCTAGAGTTTACTCCTGTCACACATTAGTTTGGTTCTCTCGAGGGGCATTCTTTTGAGGAGTTGATTGAGTCTATGTAGTATTTGATTACACTGATTACAAGAGGTCTCGTGTGTTGATACCCCACAGGACAGTGTTGTGAGTAGATGGTGCTACAAATCTCCTAGGTTGGCTTGGGACCCTCAAATCATTGTTGGATTCAATGTGGATCAAATTGTTGGTTGCAAGGTTGTATTGGAATTGATTGAGAGCAAGCAATATTTGTGAAAGGAAGACTGTAATTTCCCCATTTTTGATGTCCTTCTCTGGACTAATTTGGTGAATCACTATTTTCAATAAGTACTATTTTTAGTAATTGGTCAGACAGCAGTGCAATGTAGGGTTTCCTATTTGGGTAGTGTTTGGTAGTTATTCGATGAGCTCTAATGTTTTGGCTAGTTTGATTTTTAGTGAGAACTTACTATTTTTAGAAGTTGCTATTAATAGTAAGTCTATTTCAGGAAATTGGTCTCAAACTCATAGTGTCCTCAACAATGTTATTTCTATGGTAGCGTTGGAGAGTCTAAGGTTGGATTATTTAGTATTTGCTTTTTATCAGTCACTTAAGTTCTTTTAATAAAATAACTTTATAACTTAAGTGAGGGGGTAGGTGGTCATCAAAGAGTACGTTGGTGCCTAATGAGATAACTTAGCATTGCTTTAGAAAGCTTAATAAGGTAAAATAGTTTCTTTTTTAGCAAGGCGGCTCCTTTGAGGAATATTTTGATTATGTTAGAATATTAAAAGGTTAGAATGGGCATTGGGTTTTGGAGGGAAAAGGATTCAAATTGGAGGTTGCCCTAATGTCTCCCTCCACTTCTATTTAATCTTCTTTTTGGCTCTCATTTGGTTATGATGGATTTGACAACTTAAGGAGACTCTATTGGATTGTTTCCAGTTTATTGTTTGCAGCTGGTTGAGGACATAAACTCTCTTCTTTAGCACTGGTTTCAGTGGTGAGAGATCCACCCTAGTTGGATTGTGGAGGAGGTCACTCAAGCTTTCTATAGGAGTGTTGATACAATTTTGTGAGTCACTTTTAGTGACAAATGTGGAGCATATCGATCTTATTTACAGTTGTGATTGTGCAAGGTTTTTGGGTGTTGGGAAAATATCATCAGTTGGCCTCTATGGTGTTACATCTCTTGAGCTTATCATATTGTCTTAAGTGCCATATTTATTAAATGTTGGTTCTTTCTATGGGTCATGGTTCATTGCAAATCCTGTATGTTGGGTTCAGAGATATATCCTTGCAGGAGTGTGGCTTCCAGGTGATTGTGGTTGCGCGTCTAAATATTGCAAAGAAGTTTTGAGTTCACAGTGATAATTTCCAAAGACATCTGAGTCAAGCATTGCAACCCTAACAAGGCATTTTGGTGCCTATGTGCTTGGCGTGAGACTCTTGAGCTGAGTTGCTTCTTGTGGAGATGATTTTGGCACATGTCTTTAACCTGCAAATCTCTTAAGAGGGTCGTCTGGTTTGGAGAGTGAGGACTGGGCGATTATGAAGGTGTTGTATGAATTCTGCAACTATTATGGAGCATTTATGAAGTAGTTCGAGCTCTTTATTGATTGTTGGTAGCGTGTTCATGAGGTCTGGGCATATTCTACTTATGTATTCTGTGAGTAACCTGGTCTGCAATCATTTACTAGGCGAGGAAAGTGCATTATTAGCAAGTTTGAAACTGCTGCTCATGTATTACAAACATTACTGTGCTAAAAATTGTTATCCAATCTATTGTTTCAGTCTTACTATTATTACTGTGTCTTACCAAATGCTGGTATAGTGAGTCTGGGGTTGTCGTTGCAATCTAAGTTCCTGTAAGGTGTTATTTATGTTGTCTTTGAGCTAAGCATGGTGCAAACCCACTTTGTAACTTGCTGATATAAATTTCTGTTAAGTCTATTAAGTCTGCAAATTCAATCTGGATGTTGCTACCTTTGTTTCATGCTTATATTAGTCTTGTAGCAGTCCCAACTATGCTCAGTTATTGCTGCTAAGTCTAAAATATAAATCTGTGTAATTCTCTATCATGAAAGGTGGAAATAATCTCAGAAACTGACTTCATGTTCATGCTAATTTCTATTCATGAAGTTGTTATTATCCATGCAATGATATTCATTAAATTTGTTAAAATGGAACATCTACCAAATTGAAAACCAATGCAAAAATTACCAAATAAAAGGGGTGAGCCATTACATAAAGCAAAAGGCTAGTGTCAACATGATTGATGTAAGGCATAATGAAGTTGTTGACGGGTGTTTTATGACCGCACCAACACAAAATAAAGTTTCCCAATGGCTACTCTATCCTTTCTTGAACAAAATCTCTTGCATGCAAAGATTGCGAGAAAGATCATGCATTCAACTCCAAGGTTCCTTCATTTAGTGGATAGTCTCAGTTGGCTTGATGTGATTTGTTGGTATCTCAAGGGGGACTTACATAATTGTTCAATCGGAGCTCACAGAGAAAGGGTCTTTTATGATTCGAAAGTAATGTCAATGTAGCACAGGTTTCCTAAACTAACCAGAAAAGTACCAAATTGACTGGTTGTAGGGATTAGAAAAGCTATGATCTACTCTATGCATGGGACATGGGGATCAATTCTTGCAAACTTCAACCAAGCTCTACTTCGCCTCACTTCGTATAGCTTCCACAAAATCGGTGCAATCTTCAAAGGAGTAACCAAAGATATTCTAATCACGATTCAACATGCAGATACCATCACAATGACGCATATCAACATTTGAACCGTAAACGAAGTTAGTTCCACAATATTCTAGCTGACCACGCAAGGCGAACCCACTGTTAGCGTGCCCGCTAGTGGTATGGATTAGCGAAGCTTGCTCAAATTAAAGACCACATTCCACAACTACCATCTACTTGCATGAAATGAAAATCTACTTTACTCTAAGCTACTTTAAGATTCTATGCGAATTGGAAGGACGAAGAAGCCTCGCTAGCTACCCACAACAAATGATGGAACAAGCAATGATAACTCTTTTTATTATGAGAGTGTTCACAACAACTTCTTACAAAGCTTTCAATGGAAAACTTTCCTTCGTCTTCAATCTATGCTATTTCTCTATGCTCTATCTCCTAGATGTCTCTCTATCTTTTGCTATCCTATCTTTTAATAATTTACAAATGAGTGGGGATGCCCCTTTTATAGATGGCCAAATCGAGTGGAGGGCTCAGATTCAATTACAATGAAGGGCTCAAATTGAGCCACATATGCCCTAATCAAGATTCTTCCCTAAAAACCCCCACAAAGAGGAGTGGGGTAATAAATGAGCAATTAATGTCCATCTTCCAAAAGATTCTCATCCAGAAATGTGTTCCCATTGTTCTTCTCCTTGACTACAAACTCGATGAATCTGGTCAACATAGCTTCAACCTGTTGAACTAAAATGGCAGGCATTTTCTCCAAGATGGTGACTTCTTTCTTCTGTTTGATGATGATTTTCCTCCTAGCTGTCATTGCATCCTGGGTTGCACAAAGTATGATGTAGAACATTTTTTGAATCACTATCAGAGAAGGACCTCACACTTGAGAAGAATTCCTCAACTTTGTCCTTCAATCCATCCTGTTGTCATTCTTTAACTTTGAAGTGCTTGGGGATGATCTCTAATGCCCGGGCCTTCATTTTTTTTCCATTCTGATCTCGAAGGAAGTTCTTGTCTTGGACTTGACCATTTCTTCCTTGCCACCTGCCTCACCTGAGTTGGGCGCATTTAGATTCTTGTGGAGGAATTTCAATCCTTAGCTGTTTTTGATAACATTTCCCTTCATGGTTTGGGTGCAAATGAGACATCATGTAACTTTTTTCCCTTTCAAGGTTATAATGTTGTCTTGGAGTACTCAATCCATCACCCCAAGTCATCACGCTTTGGTCTCAGCGCTCACCTTGCAAAACAAACAAGGAGAAGATCATCAAAACACTTTATAATATAAATTCTCTTTACTTACCTGATCTCTGTGTTTTGATTTCCAAGGTTTGATTCATCATTTTCTCCAGTAAACCTCGCCTCCATAACTTTTCATTGTGGGCGCATTTGACATCTGTGCTTCATATTTCAGTGCATCTCCAGTCATCTTGAGGGCACATATTGCCTTGTGTCTACTTCATTTTCTTTGCCTTGGACCATTCTTGTATTTCTTCTTCTTAGGGCGCATTTCACCCCTAGTGCTTTCATGTTTGATTTTCAATACTTTAGAAATGTTTCTACCTCCTTTCAAAGTCGCATTAGCTTTATATCCCATGCCTTAAACAAATTTCATGCCACCTTGATTCTCCTAGGGCACATTGGGGAGGTCTGACTTCATATTTCATGACTTAGCCAAAATCTCCCATCTCCTCTCTATGATGGGCACATTTGGACCCTTATGATTTGACTTTCATTCCTTAGAAACTTTTTAGACTAACTTCTCTAAGTTGGGCGCATTTTAGGGGTCTAGCTTCCAATTTCAATCACTTAGAATCTTTTGTATCTCCACCTTGGTGACTTGGGCGCATTTGAGTGTTGTTTCTTTCGTTCTAATGCCTTAGAAACTTTTTACACCTTCTTCCCCTAGGGCGCATTTGAGAGGGTGTGCTCTGAGTTTGTACCTTAGAAAAAATTCAAGCCTCCATCTCATTCATGGGTGCATATGACCCCTCCTCTCTTGGGCACATTCAAGAGGGTCTTCTTCTGTTTCCCTTGACTTAGAAAATTTTTCACTTACCTTTTCTCCCTTGGGTGCATATTAGACCTCTTGCTTCCATTTCGAGACTTAGAAACTTTTTTTTTAATGCCTCCTTACAACTTGCTTGAGGCCACATTTGGGGGGTGTAGCTTCCAATTTTCAATCACTTAGCAAATTTCCATGCCTCCTTGAAGCTTGGGCGAATTTCATAGGCGGTGCCTCCAAATTTCTCCCTTGCCTTAGCAAATTCTTCACTTAACAATTCAACTCCTTCCTTGGTGGATGCATTTGGCAAGGGGGTCGGGCAATTTTGTGCCTTAGGATCTTTTTATACCATCCTGCTTATGATGGGCGCATTTGGGGTCTGGCTCTGCCATTTTTCCTTGAATGCTTTAGGCATTTCTTGCATCTGGGATGTTAAGTAAATTTTTGAAGGTGACCTCGAATACTTAGTTGATTTTTCCCTCACTTTCTATTTTTAGTGACTTTTTGATTCTCGAACTTCTGCAACTCCCCTTTACTTGGAATTCGTTACACGTGATCCTCATGACCTAACTATCCTGTTCACACCTGCCTCTCGTGCTAACTTTCTGCTATTTTTAGCCATGTTCTAGAGGTGACTTACTATAAATAGTAAGTAGTCGAATTGCGCTCAAATTTTACCAGTAGACTACTTGAGAGATGTTGATCGTGATGGGATACATCAGTTTTTCATTTTTCTCGAATTTTAATTTCTCATTTTGAGTCCCAAAGTTGGAAACCTCAATCTAATCCTAGATGTGCCTCTAAATGACTTCATTTGACTTCTTTTGTTTCTCGGCCTTCGACTGCTTTGGTTTGTGATATCAAGCTCGGGGACTACCGGCGAACCCTCGCTTTAAAATAGTAAGTACCTAAAAGTGACCAACCGGATCACGGATGTGTTTGCATGCTATACCGCCTCGAGATCTCAAAACCTACAAATTGGTCTGTGATGCTGGGGTATTCTAAACGCCAAAGTCATCAACTTGACTTGCATGTTATACCATCGCGAAGCTCTCAAAAAACCCAGAAAGACTATCCTGACATGCACTGAAAAATCATACATGCAAACCCTAAAATGGCTCCCAAAGCCAGAACTGCTAAAAATAGAAAGTTGTCGACTTCTGTCTCAAATTCTTATGCAAGTATCACTTTGAAGTGTCCTAAATCTAATGCAACAATCAATTTTGTGAAAACCCTAGCAGAAAGGTCTCAAATAAGGGACTTACTAAAAATAGCAAATTGTCTATTTTCACTCAAATTTTGCAGGCA
Source organism: Sequoia sempervirens (assembly GCA_007258455.2). Classification (NCBI taxonomy): domain Eukaryota; kingdom Viridiplantae; phylum Streptophyta; class Pinopsida; order Cupressales; family Cupressaceae; genus Sequoia; species Sequoia sempervirens. The sequence goes on from VDFB02376544.1 coordinate 16,482, forward strand.
GGCAGCTCAAAGCGTTTAAAGTGTGGTGCAACAGTCAGAATTTCAAAAGTCTCGAGAAAAAGGTCCCAAATTGAGTACTTACTAAAAATAGTAAGTTGTTAGAATTTAGTGAAAATTTGATGGGAACCTATTGGAAGCCTTCTAATTGCAGTGCCAAGCTTAGATTTCAATTCGCTCACTCAAATTGACCTCAAATTAGCCCGAAGATTACAAACGCTAATTTCACAGACTTAGCCAATATTTTAACTTAGGCCCAAAAGATGGGCACATCCCCAAAAAGACAAACAGAACCGAGAAAGACAGTAGGAAAACCAACCAAAACCAAAGCCAAAAGACCTGAATGGAGCAAAAATTAGAGGGTCCCCATTTTGAATGGGGTGGTGTGTGAAAAGGTCACAATAGAAGTATTGTCCATTACTCATGCCCAAACAAAGAAGGTTGTGTACCCAGACCCACATACAAAAAATAAAGGCTTCGTGAAGCAAGGGTCAAAGTGGAGAATGCTATAGATAATGAACAACGCCATTCAAATGCAAATGCAAGTATGATAACAAATCAATTACAATCCAAAAAATTATTACAAGGCAAGTACTTCAAACAACCGTACCAATTAAAGTAGTGGATTTATTACAAAGTATTCTTGAACTTTGAAATGATATTGTATCGAGGGAGAATGAGACGATGCATGCTACAACCCAACTAGAATCTTTTCAGAATGAAGATCCAATAACTGAACCTCCGCTATCGGGCAACCAAATGATTGATCAAATATTATTGACAATTAACATGGTAAAGAAACTGGCAGTAGTGAATATGGAGATCCTTTGAATGAATCTGACCATTACAATTGTTGATGGTGGGTCTAGCATGAACGTACTTCCAAAAGACACTTGGAGAAGTCTCAGCAAGCTGACCATTTGATCGCCAACTTTTCAACTAGTGGGTGCAGATCAACAAGGTATTAAGGTAGTTGGAGTTTTAATGGGACAAAAGGTAATTATTGGAACCCAAGGATTTTTGTTGAACTTTGTGGTTATTTCATTAAGGAAGAAAGCATATGATGCATTGTTAGATCGGGGTTGGATGGTAGCAGCCAAAGTCAATCACAATTTAAAAAAGAATATAATTGCCATTGAGAACAAAGATCAGAAATATGTAATTGATTTAAAGAACCAAGCTGTAAGTGAGAAGTCAACTTCTTCTTATTCATCAAATTCAGACTCTGAAGAAGAATGGACAAAGAAACATGATTGAGGTCCAATAGATCCGAATGACGAGGGGATTGTGGAATTACAATCATGCTTAGAGGATGAAACAAATTCTCTTTGTGGCCTATTTCATTGGCAAATGAAGGATTATGAGGTATTACCGTATTTTTGTCGACTTGTAATTTCTTGAAGCAAAATTCTCAGTAAAGAGCAACCAATGAAAAATGATTTTGAAAAGTTGGACAGTTTATGTGTGTGGGATGTAGTCCATGGTTGCTAAAAGATGACAACTGCATCATAGGTATCCGACTTTGTAGACGAATGCAAAATTATCAACACTACATCTCAAAGTAATAAGAAAAATATTTAATGTCGAGCATATAAATATTGGTCAAGACAAATCAACTTCATAGAAATTTTACAAAAAATAAAAAGGACATTAGAAAATAATGATGAAATTGAGGAAAAGAAAAAAAAATAATATAAAAAAATTGTAAGAGAAAAAAATAAAGTACGAAGGACATAAAGTGAATACCAATATTGGATCAAGGCCTGATCCAATTTTTAGTGTTCATTGTAAAATCCACACTTTCTTTGTCATTTTCAATGATGTCATCATAAGTTTCATGCATACCTTCCACTCAATACTATCAACACTGATTCATGAAGTGTAGCATACTAAAACTTCCTTCATCAGCTTGTTTTATCTACTATATCATGGCTGCGATCCGCACCTCTGTGTGAAGATTGTTCCTCAAAATTCAAGAATTCAATTTTTTGATGTGGGTTCCAATCTCTATCAACGTTCTGAATCTCTCCAATATGAGGAATACTAAAATCATTACACATTGTTTCACATCTATAAAGTTTCTCAATCCCTTCAACTAATTTCTTAGTCTCCATTATCCTTGTATCACTTTCTTGTTCATTGGAAGTGGCTGCAATAGAATTTTCAGCTTTGTATAATGAAAAGTGAGTCATACTTAACTGCAAACAAAGATCATAAGCCTCTTTTTCCTTTTCTTCAGCATACTTGAATGCAAGATCCCTATCCATCAACAATTGCAAGTAATCTGATTTCATTATTTCTAAAGCCTTTTTGATAGAGTACAAGTGAGTATGAGAAACTTCCCTTGCAACTCCCTTTTCCTCTCCTCAATTTAAGCTTTCCAAATGAGTTCTTCAATGACATTATGTGTATGATCAAAACGTGATAGGGCTGCAACAATCATATCTCTGGCGACTTTCATCTTTTCCTTCAAATCACATGACTTATTTGGTAAAGGATCAATCTCAACTTCATATAACAATATTTTTTATGTGTCTACAACTTCATGGCTCTCAATATCAGCTACATCCTTATGGCATAATTCATATTCTGAAGTTTGGACAACACTAAACTTAGAAGGATTTTCTACCACCATTACAATTTCTTTTTCATTCACTTGTTCCTTATATGTCAAGGTACCCTTCCCTTTTGAATTTTCCGTCATAAACTCCTCATTATTTATGAATGTTTTCAACTTCTCCTCACATTGTTTGAAAACTTTGTAAACCAATCTATATGCATCTGTAAGAATAACCTATTTTTGCTTCAAAACAGCCAATAACATAGATAGAATGGGCTGAAAAATAACGTCACTTTCATCAATAACCAAAAATCATAATCGTTTGCATCACTGCAATAACATTATCGACATGATATTTTCTTATTGTGGCAAGGAAATAATGAAATATTTGGTGAACCAAATCATCAAGTCTCAAATCTAACATTATCTTTCCAAACCTGAGTTTTTCAAGTATGAATACCTTTCTAGAAAAATGAAAACATTTAACATCATCCAAATCTTGGAAACTATCCACCATCAATTGAACTACCTCTTTCATTGTGGCATCATTATAAGGAACTTTGGGTGTCAATATCCTTAAGACCTCACTCAAACAGACAGTAACCAAAATTCTTATCTCATCATCCATATGTCTTAACTACCTATGTTCACCCAAAGAAGTCACAATTGGAGCAAGAATTATATGCAACAAATCTGAGGGTGATTGCTCAACAAGGATCAAACACTCTTGTACTCTCTTCAATGTGTCCAAAACATCATTCCTTCAATGAAATAAGCTGCTGAGCTTACTATCAAAGAGGTTGATGACATTCCTCAACTCGTCCTATCTCTTTTATTGGATGTTCATGAACAGAAAGGAAAGTTTTCTTCAACTGTTGATAAGTTGAGCAAAGATTTGTTTCATCAATGTGAAGAAAAATTAAAGCCTCTTTTGATGAAGATTGTTGAGAACAAAGAGGAGATTCCTGATGGTGAAGAGGTGAATGAAAGTTGGAATCCCTTTGATTTCGCAGCAGATATGGAGACTCATGACGAAGTTTCAAGTGTTGATCCTATAGAAACAGTTATCCAATCAGCTAGTGAAATACTTCTTCATCTTCGTAATTCAGGACGATTTTGGTTAGAACGACAAGCAAAAACTAAGAAAGTAGAAGTTGAATATTCTTCCATTACTAATGCTGATTTGATTGTTTCTCAGGAGTCACGCATTGGGGAAGACACTAAAGAAGTCGGTTCTAGTGGTCACAAATCTGATTTCCCTTTTCTTGAAACTGATTCCAAGAAAAGAGCTAATGACCTTGAGCATACCATTGTTGAGATGAGGAGAGAAGCACAACAAATATGTGAGTCTTGGGAGCACAATTGAGAAAAATTCTGATTTTATTTCACCTCATAGCAGCACTTCGCCAACATCTCTAGGTCATAGTTGGAGCAATCAAAATTTGTTATCTGCTGAAAAGGAAGTTCAAATTTTGTCTAAACTTGATGACACACATAGGTATGTGGAAAATTTGATTTATAATGTGCCAAGAAATCAAAATGTGTGTAACATTTCTCTTGCTGATTTGAAATCAATTAAGATTGCTATGGAAGAAATCAAGGCAGATTTTTTGCATGTAGTTCATGATAGAAACAAGACTACTAAAGTTGTTGAGGAAGCTTTGGAATTGAACGAACAAACAAAGGCTGAATTGTTTGTTGTTAAAAAGTCTTTAAGAGAAGCTGAAAATCAGATTATTGTTGCCCATCTTTTCAAGGAAGAAGAAAACAAAGAAAGAGTTGAAGAGATTCAAGAAGTCATTGAAGAGTGTAAGAGACCAGGTGTCTCTCAACCCCAACTATGCTGAATAATAAAGTTTTTTGTCTTGTGTTTGATGGGTTTGTACTTTTCTTTGTGTTTTGATCATATATTGCCAATGGTTTGATACAACAATATAATGCAGCAAAATAGGAGATGTTGCAATAATAATTTTTTACTCAAAACTGAAATTGCATTGGAAATACACAGCTGAAAATTCCAGATTTTTATACCAGCTTAAATACTCATTATTTTCATAATGTATTGACAACCCAGTTCATAAAATAACCCCTATTATCTAAAACAACAATACCCAGAAAATCTAGTAGTTACAATTTATGAACTCACAGGTAAACATGCCTTGAAACCCTCTGATCAGCTACAGCAGACTTCATATCAGCATACTGGCAAATTCTGGAAATGATCACAGCAATAGAAACCCTCTCAAAATGTCGATGAAGCAACACCAACCAAGCACATCACTGTAGCAAATTACTGTAGCGAATCACTGTAGCGTTTTTACTGTAGCATGGGTACTGTTCTTGCGTCACTGTAGCGCGGGTACTGTTCACGCGTCACTGTAGCAGCCAACACAAAGCTTGGAAACTGATCGTTAACGGCTGCCAATGATGAATCTTCGGGTCTGCACTTGAAAGACCTTCAATAATCTTCAAACCCTAAATAAAATCTTCACCTTTAAGCACAAATAGAACTTCTGGATGAAGCTCTCCTGAATGCCAAATTCAATGGATATTTCACCACCTCAAATGGCTGCAACACTAAAGAGTTTATCGTTCTTTAATGGCTTGAGAGACAGAAACCCTAGGCTTCTCCTTCTCAGAGAAATTCTCATCAAAACAAATGCTCAATCAAATAATCATATCATAATCAATTCGATTTGTCTTGGCAGTATATATATCTCCTTTCAAGAATTCGACCCAAAGCAATCTTTTAATAATCATTTAAATAAATGATTAATTTCGCCCTTTTTGACTTAGGACAAATATTTAATAAATGGCGTCCCCTTTTGATTAATAATTAAATGCTCATTTAATTATTATTTTAACCCCTCTTTTATAAAGTATTAAATACTTTATAACTCGCCATTTAATAATTTTAATATTTCATTAAAGTGACTTTATATTATAAAGTCAAATTAATAAACATTTAATAAATATTAAATGCCCAAGTAAACACTGTACGTTCATCAGATCATCAAACTGGGTCGAAACTGAGCTGACCAACTGAACCAGGTGCCCTGCTAAAAATAGCAACTCCTGCCTGCCTAACTTACTATAAATAGTAAGTATCTGTAAATCACTCTGGAAACGTCTGCTAGGGCCCAAACCTGAATCAACTGAAGGAGTAATGTCCTGAAACTCTGGATAACTACCAAGGAAGACCCTCTCATCACATTTGTCAGCCTACGAGGGTTAAATGATAGGCTAATCCTTACGAACTCTGATGCTCGCAAAATGGGGACATTACAAAGAGCTTGATTACATAAAAAAGACTTATGACTTGGATCATTGTCCTGAAAGAACAAAGAATTCAGATTTTCATCAACATTATTTTCATATCTTTGATAATCCCTTGTTTGAAGTTGGTGCAAACGTGTTCTATGACAATTTATTTTTTGAGTTTGATGAAGGAATTCCTCCAGATGCTAGAGATGAAGGGTGGGATTCAGATACTTCCAGCAATGGAATATTGATGCAAGATTTGGATTGTGATAATGTTGCTGCTATCCATTGTCCATTCACTCTACATGAAATGGAAAATCAAGGTATGCATATAAATGAGGTTCTCATTCCTGACTAGCAAATAGAGAATTGATTGGGTAAGTCAATTGGATAGAGTTGATTAGCAGTTTGATGGTGAGTTTTTTTTATCATTGTTACAGTTGTTTGTGAGGATTTTCTCAGATTCTTTGCATGCTTGAGCATTACCAAGTTCAAGAAAGTTCAGAATTGAGTTTGATGATGAAGCGAATTTCCTTGAATTGTTTTGGCAATTCTTGTTCCATGGTATTAGTTTCAATATCTTCATGGATTTTAAATGTGATGAGCATTTTTTTGAGTTTCAGGAAGAATTGTTATAGTTTGGGTATGCAAATCAGATGATTTTAATCAGAGTAGCGCAACGTTTACGTGGTGGTTTTTTCCTGCAACTCTCTTGGAATCTTGGCATCATGTGGGATTCAATGAATGTTGAAGAAGAGTTTATTGATTTCATTCAATTAATTTTCAGATCGTCTGATAGGAACAATATGGTGATAATAATATCAGACATTGTTGTCAACAGAGATTCTTGGCAATCTCTAATATTGATTTGCGATCCTAGTATTTAGTTTGGCTTGCAAGTGTGGATTGCTTGAGGGAAAACAATCTTTGGGATGGGAGGAATTGTAATGTCCTGTTTTTTACTTCAGGAAGAAATATAATATTATTTTAACTAATTAGTACTTTCCTCCAATTGTTAATTCAAAAGGGAATTTAATTAATTAAATAATATTATATTATTGTGACTTATTAAATACGAATTCAAAAAGTAAAGTCACAATTAGAAATTAAAAGATGGAAAAAAGAAGGAAAATTGAAGAGTTAGGTAAACGAAGGGTCGTGGCAAAGATTATAAAAGAATTTTGCAAGCAAATTGAGGGCAGGTTGTGTTAATTCTTTTTTGAATATTGGACCCTTTGAGGTTTCAGGATTGGAAATTTTCCATTCCAGATCAGGTTTCAGTGTTGAGGCCAACACCTTAGCCGGTTGGAAAGATCACTTAGATCTTTCACTATACGTTGAATTTTTAGATCACGGTGGTATTTCTGAACTCACCTTGATTATTTTTCTGGTTGAAGTTTCACAACTCAGTGAAGTCTCTTGAAGGAGACAAAATTGTTTATTTTGGTGTTGCTGTGAATTGAAAGTTTATAATTAAAATTAGAATTTACTATAAATAGTAAACTCCCCGAAATGCCATAGAACCTCGTAACATGGAAACCCTAATTTTACTCTCAAACGAGCCTACAGCTCAAATAGGGTAAGAAGGAGTGTCAACGATCAATCGATGAGAAGGAGCATTACATCATCCCATGAGGATCACACCAGTTTCAAGTTGAACGGAGTTGCAAAAGTCTAAAACAAGCAGCTATATAAATAGTAAACCACCTTCGTGAAGCATGCTATAAATAGCAAGTCAGCACGAGATGGCAGTGTGAACAGCTTAACTAGGTCATGGGGATCTTGTGGTTAAAATTTCAGATCAATCCAAGCTTCAGAGGAATGAAAATCGTAAACTTATTAAATATAGTAAATAAGAGTGAGCAAGCTAAAAATATTTCTAAGTGTTACCCAATTTTCACCTACGGGCTCAATCAGGCAGGGAAATCTATGTTTCAAGTGTTCATGAAGGCCAAATGGGGACATTGTTGTGTAGGATTAAATCATACACCCGATGATATTTCTCAAGGAAGTCTGTTAGAAGGCATGCCTCATTCGGATTTGGCATAAAACTCCTCAAAGAAGAAAGTCGTTGAGACCATCT
>VDFB02376544.1:30802-44535 GCA_007258455.2 Sequoia sempervirens
CAAGGTGATAAAGTGGCAGCCCATGAGCAAGAGATCAGCAAGGAAAGTTCAAGCTTTACCCTTACCAGAGGCTGCCCTATCAGATATTTTACCCAGATGGAATTCAATATAACACCAATGATCAATCTTGCACCCATACATGAAGACACAATAGAAGATGTTATCAAGGATGCACTAACAGCCAAACAAGAGTATGTTCAATTTACTTATCCTCCTTTGATTGACAATACATATGAATTGTTTAGTGAGGTAAGTAAACTTTTTCACCTCTTTCAAGAAATAGTACATCATCTTGTTAAATATCTTCATGTGTCCCATTTTTACTCGACTGTCCTTAAGCATGCTAGTCACTATATTTTCAGAAGAATGGGTCGCTACTTTAGTCATCCTGTAAATGGTTTTTTTTAACTAGTTTCCTACTGGTTAGTGTAGGATAGGTTTAGTTGCAATATTTCAATTCCCTAAGTGTTGTTCTAGCACAGTTAGATAGTTTTCCCTTCTATAGTTTTCATGTTTTCAATAATTTTGGTGGTCTGATTAGTTATAAATGAGTTACAGCCATGTACAAGCTACTCTAGATCTTTTTCTGAGTTTTCTCAATGACTCCATGCCCAATGGATAGGCCTAGGATACTAGTTTGCATGTTTAGCAAGCAAACATCCAGCTGAGGTTGCCAGAAATGTTACCCAATTTTCACCTACGGGCTCAATCAGGCAGGGCAATCTATGTTTCAAGTGTTCATGAAGGCCAAATGGGGACATTGTTGTGCAGGATTAAATCATACACCCGATGATATTTCTCAAGGAAGTATGTTAGAAGGCATGCCTCTTTTGGATCTAGCATAAAACTCCTCAAAGAAGAAATTCGTTGAGACCAGCTGAATGTCTTGCCGACTAGCAGTGTGTTATACCCGTTTGAAATCCTCATGGTCGCCAAGACATCTCGGTCGCTGTGAAGTTTTATATCTCTCTCCGCTTGGGATGTCTACTTCGTGATTTATTTCACAATATGAGTGGCGTCGGAAATTATTTTTCTTCGGGAAGACTACTCTCAAGCACATAAAGTCTCGCTGAAGGGGATTGCCTTCGGCATGAGGTCTTGCTGAAAGATGATGGTCTCAGTGAAGGGAGGTGTCATCGGCGTGATGTCTTGCCGACCCGGGGAAGTCTCACCGAAACGGAATGCCTTTGGTGTAATGATGGGGCTTCGGGGTAATGTCTCATCGACTCTAAGAGGTCTCGCCGAAAGTTTGAGTTCGTCGTGATGTCTTGCCGACAGGTGATGGTCTCGGCGAAAGAAGGGTTGTTCGAAGAGAAGTCGTCCCGACTCGCTAGAGTCTCGCCGAAAGGTGGGGGCTTCGCTATAAAGTCTCATAGACGAGGTGAGGTCTCGTCGAAATGGAACGGTGGTCTTGAAATGAGCTCTTGCTGAAACGAGGTGTCTTCGATGAAAGGTCCTGCGACAAGCGGAAGTCTCAACGAGCTGTTCACAAGGCCGTCCGAGGAGAAAGATTTGCATTCCCGTGAGAAATATTTGTAGGCGCTTTAAAGCTGAACAAACTCAGTTTGTCTATTTTTGAAAATGTGACTTTTTCCAGAAACCCTAAAAATAGGGGCAGCAGGGCAACTTTTTCTGAAATAATCTAGCACATGGGTTTTGTTGAAAAAGTTGTGTTGATCACACCCAGAAGGTTAGATCTGTGAATAACTGTTGTTTTCTTGGACATGCAAGAAAGACAAGAATAGAGGAAAAAGACAAGAAGTTTGGAAGTTATAAACTGCCTCTCTGAATCTTCAGGAAAATTATGCTGGGAAATGTAGACCTTGATGAACTATCCCTCTATTCAACTTTATTCTTGAAAACATGAAGAACACTGAGAAAATCCTTTGTCAGATCTTCAAAAAAAATTGGAGAGGAAAAGTGCTTGTTCTTGAGCTTCAACCTGTAAAGAGAAATGATGAATAATGACGCCTAGGCTTGATAAATATAATTTGATGTTGAAGCAATCAAGTTTAGGCGCCAACACATGATTGAGGAGTCCATTTGCCTAATCTAGAGTTCATAGAGATGATTTCCACCAATTTGGGGATGTTTTAGACATAGAAAGGCTTTAAAAATATCCCAACTTCAGTCAATTAGGTCTATGTTGACTTTAGGCGTCCAAGTTGAGGAGTTGAAGATATTTTTTATTCTTTTTCATGATGAAGTGCCTCTATTCGATCCTCGATTTTGGTTGTTTGATTGATCCTGAAGTGTTGCTGACAGATCCATTACCAAGTTGAATCAACTCTAAAGAAGTGTGCTTGGGAGTTGCAAAGCTCAAAACCTGAGTCTAGTGCCTCTAATTCTTGGGTGCCTTTTCCCAAGAAGGTGCATTTTTCACTAGACTTAGTCAATTTCTTGAGTGTTCTTGAATTCCTCCAATTTGACCCTCAGTGCTTTGATCTAAAATCGCCCATGACTGATGAGTCTAACGGATGTGCTAAAACATGGGATGGATAGCCAGCTCAATTCCAGAAAGGATGACTGGCTTTGCAAGCTATGAAAGTTGATTTAGGGGCCTCAAAAGTATGGGCGCCCCTGGCCTACAGAGGTGCCTTTGACCTTTTGTGTTGTCATTTTCAGTTTACAACCTTTCACGAATAGCCCCAGTTTGATCTTCGTCATCAGATGTTAGATTTATCTGTTGAATTCGTTGATGGTATTATTATTGAGATTGATCAAGACGGAGAAGGAATTCTTGGAGGTCACTGAGCTTGCAAACTGCATCTAATTGCCCAAAAAGATGGGCGCATATTTCTAGGAAGTTGCATTTTCCTTAACACTTTAGCCAATTCTTCTTGTTTTTCATTTTTCCTTTGCTTCCAGTGTTTTACGCTTGATCTTTGTTTGCGAATGCTTGATAGGTCCTGTGAACGTGCAACTGGATTGATTGTGAAGCTGAGAGGATGTTGAACAGATGCCTCATAGAAAGCAGTCATTGAAAAGCTCATCAGGTGACCCAAAATGACAGGCACCCTTGTCAAGCAGGGGCACTTTTTCCTTTATGTGACTGTAGTGCTTTGATGATACATGCTTTCAACATCTCCTATCTCTGCTTTCATTTTCCGATGATCGATGAATCAGGTGATATTGCTTGATGATGCATCAGAAAGCCAACAGAAACACGAAGGAGATGACCTTCTTGGAAAAACTTGATGACTTCCTTTGACCTTTTAACTTCATAGGTGCCCCTGGCCAGTAAGGGCGCTTTTACCTGTAGTTTCATCATTTTCTTTGAAAATCCTCATCTCTCCGTGCTTTGCGTTTGTCGTGTAGCTTGATTGGTTTGAGAAATGTTGTCGATGACGTGAACGCATGCATCTTAGCAATCACCTTCACTGTGTTGTGGGTATGGGTGTTTGAAAAATGGCTAAGGCATGGACTATGTAGCTTCTTCCTTGTAGCAAGGCACACATCTTCCAGACTTAGTCAATTTTCAACATTTTTCACTTTTGAAAATCCCCTCTATCGCAGAGCATCTTTCGCCATGGATTCTTCCTTGAAGCTCTTGAGGCTTTGATTTTGAAACCTGGTATTGGCCATTTGCCATTAATGGTTGTAGAGGTCCTAGGTTTCTTCCTAAAAAATGAAAATAGACCCACTAGAGTAAAACAAGCTTTTTGGTGATTTTGACTTGACAAGTGTGATCGTGAAGTCAAATTATCCTATCAAAATCATTTTCAATGAATTATAGAATGGTCCTATTTTTAGTGGTTTTCCTAAAAATAGGGGTTTGAAACCCTAATTTTCAAATTTTCAGAAATTTGCAAGTATCTTCCTTAACATAAACCCACAAAAAGCCTATGTTTTGTTTGACCTAAAACGGGCTTTTGACAACAATTTTACATGATTTGGCTTATTTTAAGCAAAATGCCTTATTGAAGCAAAAATTTATTATGGGTACAACAATGTAGTTGCATCCTTGAAGAATAATTTTCTCTTGCATCCTTGAAGTGTAATTTTTTGAAAGAAAAATATAGGATTTGTTGCTTTATAAGATTACAATTTACAAGTGTGCAAAATTACGAATGAAGCAAATCTCTGAAAAATGTGTGATTAGTTGGTTTTTCCAATTTGGTATAGTATTCTACTTCTATCAAAAATATGTGTGTGTAAAAGAAAGAATTACAAATGGTTAAATAATCTAATTAAAGTTTATAATGTGCCTTCACGTTTACACTGTTTGTTGTTTGGTATTGCTTGAGAAAAAAATTTCCCATATATTTTTTTACGTTGAATTGACAATTTCTTTGCAGAGGGATGAATTATCTTCACCAACATAAACCAACACCAATTATATACCGGAATTTGACACCAAGGTATTGGAAAAATTGTTTTAGTTTTATTTTAAGTGATTTTACACCAGATCCAAATGTAACAATTTCTAAAGTTAGTAATTACTTTTAGAATTCTTGTTTAAATTTAATTCCTTTTTTGTTTGTTTGTTTAAATAGAAATGTTTTGCAGGATGAAGAAGGGCATCTGAAAATTACTGATTTTGGGCTGAGCAGGATAGTTCAAGATAAGATTCTTGCAGAGCCTATTAAAATGACTGGCGGGACAGGCTCATGTAGGAGTTTCTCTAGTCATAATCTTAGGCTACATAAATTTACTTTCTCTTTTCAAATTTGGTGCATGATAAGTCTAATATTTATGCAGACCCTGTTAAAATGACTGGTGGGACAGGCTCATGTAGGAGTTTCTCTAGTCATAATCTTAGGCTACATAAATTTACTATCTATTTTTAAACTTGGTGCATGGTAAGTCTTATATTTATGCTTTACATCTTGAATTTTATGAACTGAATTTAGTCCATTGGTTAATCTGGCAGATCGATACATGGCTCCTGAGATTTATCGTGCAGAAAGTTATGACAAGAGTATAGATGTCTTCTCTTTTGCCATCATAATGCTAGAGGTATGTTTGATTTGAGACTATTGGCCATATGGCCAGAACATCTAAATACCATATATGTAGTATTATGGTTTTCATGCCCAATAGCCTCTTAATAAGGTAAAGGAAAAGCATCAACCCATTGATCTCCATTTTTCAGTAAATGACTCTGATTGGCATCAACTTAAATGAAGTTACACAAATAGGAATGGTCATCAAGTGGTAATTCCATGCAAGAGCTGAAGTGAACCACCCTTTCTCCATGTAGATCTCATCAAGACCCCTAGACCATCTGTCTTAGAGTCTTCTTCAATGTAGAAAGGGAATATGTGGTGTTTAAAGTTAAACATTAATATCCAACAGGAAACATCTTTGACCTTTGTATATCATGTAATGATTTCTGTACATTCTTCAATTTCATATAATCAATTGTAGTAAGAATACAAGACTAGCAATTATAAAGGCTCTAGAATTCATCTTAGTGATTAAATTTACACCTTTAAAGATATTCCATTAGATTTAGGTTGGGAACATATCCACAAGATTGGAACCTAGGTCTCGTTTGTCGCATCCCCATGACCACCACTTCCATAGTGGACGACTGTAGAAGAAAATAAAGAAAAAAATAAATAAAAGGGCATTCTAGAGAATAGGATGGACAAGACAACAGGGGGCATGGGACTCCATAAAAGGTTTGCAGGATGGTAGTTAAGGAGCTAAGGCATAGGTATGGATGCGTAAGAGTGCAAAGAGGAGAGTAAAAGCACGAGCGTGGGCACCTAAAGATGGGGTACATATGGGACATAAGAAGTGTAATACTGTATGGGCTGCAAGGACAAGAGGAAAGGCCTGCATTCACAACCTTTATTGTAGATAGGACAAGCATTGGTAGGGGATGGCATGGACGTCCATCATTTCATAAAGGTTAGAAACTTTCAAATAGAATGGAGAGGGAAAAGTGAGTCAAGAGTCCATAACCATTGCCATTGTTCTCCTTGCCTGTGCCAAAAATGAGAGCTTTGGAGCAAGTTATGGATGCCCATCAAATCACAATGGATAGAATATTTTCGTTAGAGGAGATCACGTGGGAGGAAAGGAGAATGCAAAGAGTCGTAGGGGAAGAGAGAATAGAGGAAGTGAGTAGATGGTTGAAGGAGATTGCTGGTGATTGGAGGTTAAAATTGGTGCAAGATTGCAACCACCTTGACAGACATGTATGCAAGATGTGGAAGCTGGAGGGACACATGACTATCGTTGTGATGAACTCCCTCGATGAAATGGGCTATTGTGAAATACCATTATGAAAGATATGCACGAATTAGATTTTTTGAAAAGGCTCTATGAATTTTCAAGAAGGCATCATTCATTTCACATACTCAAAATCAGGAATTAAAAGCTTTCTCTAGAATACAACCTATCGGCATAAGAAGGAAGTACAAAGCAAGTACATGTGACTTTGTAAGGGAGAGAGCTGAAGAGAAGGCATGTGAGAGGGATCTCCATGGTGTTCAGATTATTGGCTCTCTTCTTTTGTTGTATTGGTGGGTGTTGTTTCTTTTGCAACAAGAGGGTGTTAATTTTCATTGGGAGGACCACATTCCAAATAAATCCCAGCATTCTTCTTTCTCAATATTCTCAAGCATTCTTTTTTATTTCACAAGGCATTTCCTTGATTTTTATGAAGAGATTTTATCTAAATGTTTTAATGATGCCCAACAACTTATTTATGTCACCCATCGAGCTTTAAAGTTTGAAATTATAGTACCACAAGATCAAAAATTAAATCAGTTAAAAACTCAATAAAATTAATCAAAATCAGTAAGAACGAGTCCTCCATGATGTGATTCTATTGATTATCTCATGCTTGCTCAAAATAAAGTTAATGTCAAAGTGAGGGATACAACTTGGGTTTAATTTAATTACCTTGAAATAAGTAGTGGCAGAATATTGATGTCAACCATGCAAGATTAGCCATCTATTGGTGTCTTAACACAAAAAACGTGATGCATGGGAAATTAAACGTGGTGTTTATTTTCAATAACTCTAGTACTATTGTTCATCAAACCTTATCTAGTAGGACATAATCCTAAGTTAAGGTGAATACTGATTTGCACCATTTAATAATTGAAATCGTAAGGTAAATATTATTATTGTTCTTATTAAGGGTGTATCTTCATATGATGACTTAATGAACATAATTATTTCACCTATCTTGAGTAGGGCTTTGGCATTAATCATATTTTAAACAATTTTATCATTACTGTTGTATGCCTCCTTATAATTGGATAATGCACTATAGTTTACATGGTGTGCTGATCTTGAAGACAACAATTTTAAATACTATGACAATGGTATATGATATGAACTTTTATTTAATAAATCCAAGTATAAGATTAATGGATGATTTTTAAGCATGAGTTCCCTATATTTAGTAATTATATAAAATATTTTTTTATGATATGGTTGATATCCTTCCATGTTGACTAAAATCTGCAATTACAAGAAACATTTAGTTATAAATGTCAAGTGCAAAAATTATCTTATTCAAGAACCAAGCTACTATAGGAATAATGGGTTACACAATAAGGAAATGAAACTAGAACGTTAAGAATATTATTACTACTAATACTATGGAGTTTATATCTTTGTATGAAGATATGATGAGCCTAGTGTTGCCAATTGTCTCTCTTGTTACTCAAACATTGATCATGCTTAACAAAAGTTTGTACACATTGGCATATGTCTTTGCGGTTTAAAAGGAATTTATGCGGCTTTATTAGGATGATGTCATATATTATTATGATAATCGATATCATTGAATGATAGTGATTTGGGACCCCATTGGGAGCCTTATCGAGGCTTTTGCATTATTCTTGCATCATATCAATATTACGACTACATGATGTTTATTGACCTCTTAAGTACAATAGCCCTTAGGGGAACTATCATGGGAACTAAGGAAGGGATTCTATGGTTGTGTTGGATGATGGTATGTTGTGTAGGAATCATGGCTAAGTCAAGGATACAACTATGTTGTAAGACCTATGAGGTTTAGGTACTTGTTATATTGGAAATACTAGATGTAGTGTTATATTAAAAAGATATTAAGATGCATTGAATCATGGACCATTTGGAAATTCTATTGCAGTGGCAATAGGTGTAATAAGTTCCTTCAATGTATTTTGTCCTCCTTCCTAAATACAATTATAAGACATGCTATATAATTCTAGAATGGTATTTGGGTATCGGGATAAAGGATTTTGAATGACTACAAGATATCTATTGTGTGAATTCCAAATGGCAATGCTTTCCTATGGGTTTATATCAGCCAAAGTAATTTTGTGTTGAGTAATAAGCCTAGCCCCTATGTTGATATGACAAACCTTGGGATGTTGAATAATAAGGAGTGGACTCGAGTCAAGCCCTGGATATCCTTAAAGGGAAGTGTTATAGTACGGGTTGCTAAACTATGATCTTAGTTACAATTCTCTAAGTATTGTTAGGTTTTATTAATAGAGAGGAAACATTAATGAAAATTTGATTATGGGGGACTTGTGCGTATGCGTCCTTTGAGAGAGCCTGTGAGGAGAACTATGTGTGACTTCGATCCCATTTGGAAGAGGGTATGTAGACAATCCTTCAGTGAAGGACACCCCTGTGACCTCAAGTCCGTAGAGGGAGGGTTTAGGGGAATAGCTCCAAGGTTAGGGTTGTTCCTAAACTTGTTTGACCTTATCTCTTCAGTAGGTTTCAGTTTGAGGCTGAAATTGGTATTAGATGATGATGAAAGAGTTAAGGAAACTGAATAACTAGTATCTAATAATGATGTAAAGATTTAGCTAACATAATCTAATGAGGTGAACAATGGGAATTCTCATAAAAGTTTGTAAAGTTGTTGTGTAAAGTTATAGAGAGACGGCTGAAATTTGGGGGGGGATGCGTCCCCATGGAACACTGATCAAGGTTGCTGTGTAAAGTTATAGGTTCTGGAAGCCTTAAAAAGTCATCAAACACTCATTCAAACCAACATAGAATGCCACCGGAATATGTACAAAAGCTTTGTTCACTCCCAGCACTACCTAACAGCCTCAAATGAAGAATAAATGGACTCTTACCAGTCTAATGCATCTTCAATTTATACCCAATAATTACACGTGAGCTGCTACAAGCAACCTAGCAAAGGAAACTTGCCCAGGAAGCTTATAAAAACATAGTTAGCACCTTCCAAGGATTTGAGATTGAAGCAACTTCAATACAACCCCTGCAATACCCGCCAATAAGCAAGGTAATAGTGAGCTACAGGTCTGAAATAGGACTGTGCAAGACCAAATCTGCTACAAAGAACACCATAACCCCTTTCAGGCTAGCAGGGGACACTACCCAACAATAGCAAACTACAACATTAACACCCAACACCACAGATCATCCTCAAAATGACTAGGAAAGGCAGATTGTAGGTCCAGTAATGCACAAAAGATACCAGTTTGACACAACCAGCTGAATGTAAGTGTACGGCCCTAATATTCACCCTTAAACTCCAAAAAACTCATGCAAGAAACTCAAGAATGGTGCCAAACTCAATTTTCCTATCACATCAAAATTTATCACTTTCAAAATACCTTGAATGTCTTCATTACTAAAAACTCCAAATTGCAAACCTCGTGAAGCAATGGTGATTCCTGAATAGAATCACTCCAACCAGCTAGGGTGGGTCTTTCACCACCGAAACCATCAATTGAAGGAGAGGGTTTTTGTCCTCAACCAACAATGTATTAGTTCTGGAAACAATCCAGCAAAGTCTCCTTAAGTTGTTAAATCCTCCATCTGCAAATGAGAGCTCAAATTCATATTTATAAAGTGAGGGAAGAATTAGGGCAACTTGCATTTAAATTTGAATATATTTTCCCTCTCATTTCACTTTATAAAATAACATGAAATTACCCAAGAGGGACGTCCAACTTTTTGCCTCCAAAATTTCACTTTTGATTTTTTTATTCAAAATTAACATTAAGCCCAAACTAGGTGTCCCACCTTATGAGGCATAAGATTAGCCTTATAAAATGATAAATAAACCTTTTTTCTTAGTGTCCACTTGAAATACATTATCCCCTCTTTTAAAACAACATTGATCAACTAGGCCAAGGGGTCCTTTTATAACCCATGCTTATTTCCTCACTTTATAAAAAAAACTACTTTATTAAGTGACGAATTAACTAATAATAATTCTGACCATTGAGAGAACTCACCCTTGCCAAGAATGGAAACTTTGCACTGTTGCCAAGACTAGTTCGTAAATATAGCACTTGCTAAGTGAGCCAAATCATCAAACTAGCCTAAATTAGGAGACCCGAAAAAGGGGACATTACATGTATACTCGAGATAGCCATTGTGTTGTGATCTTGGGATTAAGGTATGATATGATCATATGACCCCTGTGTATTTGTGTATGTTTGTACACTAACGATTGGTAATGTTTGGTATGGAACCAACACTTGATGGAAAATTGTTATTGTTATATTATAATTGGACTAAGTTAATAGCTTACACTTATTATATAGTCATGATTTAAAAGTGAGATTAGAGATCTCATCCAAGAGGAGAGAATTAACTCCCTCATTGGTGTGTGGATTATGAAACCTTTGATTTCCCAAGGGGATATGTAGGCAAGGTCATCACAAATGAACCCTCAAGTTTTAGATCTGGGTCTAGGGATGACCCTAACTTGTGAGCTTACCACTTTTGTGTGTAAGCATATAGGTGGTGATGTTGAGTTGTCACCACCATAGTGAATGAAGAAGTTATGATTTTAGCACTCCTAAGCTAGATGGAAGATGTGTGGTTGATCAAGTTGGTAGTTGTCAATTGGAAATAAAAATAAAAATTTAGTAGCAACTGAGGGGAGTTGTTACATCATTGTGGTAAGCACCCAGTACCGCTCAACTCAATGCCTATGGATTACTTCCTTGTTCATTTTCATTGCCACATTTCTTTATATGAACTGATAGTGATTTCTCTCCACTGCCTTGTTTTCACAAACATGGTATCATGGAGATCCTTTTTGTGAATGATAAGATTTGACCTTTTGTTCTTACAGTAGTTTGATCTATTTCTGCCTCTATTTCTTCCCATTTATATCGGTTTTGGACAGGTTGTTTAAATAAGGGCTAACAAGATCCCTGCTTAGATAGAAAATCACAATCAAAACCTCTTAGGTTGTGTGACAGCCAGCTAATTCAGGAGAGAAAGCAACGCTGTAATGCTCGAAAAATTTATGTTTACTTAGCCACAATAAAATACCATACTTAATGCATTCCAAGGATAATAAAGTAAATGATACACTTTCCATAATTGCTCAAAAGGAAAATTCAGATTTTATTTCCATTCATGTATACAAGTTAAATAAATTTATATGACATTAAGGATCATTGCAATGATACACATATGATTGCCATTCACTTATCAATAAGATTCCATAAATTTGCTCAAATTTTCAATTACATCGCTAACTTCCAAGCAGTACATTTGTTTCAATATTACATCAAATCTTCTTTTCAATACGTCTATTTCAATGTTACAATGCTGATTTACAAATAAAATTACATTTGCAAGTGGGCTTTTCAAGCCATTCATAATAATACATGATTACATTTATACATTTAAATCTCTGAACCTCAACCGTCGTGATGCCACTGGTCTTCTTGTAAGTTGGGCCAAGAGTGTGATTAAGGCGCTTTTTCCGCCCAACCACGAAGTACAATACTTCTTCCCCGGGTTTCTTCCTATCTCGAAGAAATCCCCGGCCTTGCACAAGGAGCCTAGCAACCTGAAACAACAACACAAGAGAGAACTCTCGATGCATGCCTAATGCCTATATGCATTCCTAACATGAGAATCATATTTCTTGCAAAAGGAGGTGGCAGAGACCTATATTCATTTAGTTCTAGGCTTTTAATTCCATCTATTTCAATGGTGCGAGAGATTGGCCAAGCATAAATAAAATCAAAGATAGTTTTAGAAAAGGTAAAACTATCATCTTTGTGGTTCCACCTTCGGCATCTTGTCTCGAAAGTTTCTTAAATACAGTAAATAATGCAATTTCATCCAAGTTCACTTTCAAGTTTTACACATTTGAGTTTTCAAAGAAGTTTCAATGAGGTTTCACCATTTCCAATATTTTCACAAAGTTTGGCAAAATCGTTTTCATGCATGCATTCAGTAATTAAAGTTTTCAGCTAAAAAAAATAAAAAAATAATACTCTCTTCAGAAAATTCTCTAGTTTGAATGCATTTCTTTAAAATACCTTTGCTCTAAGATTCATTTTCAGCTCTTGATATGGCCTTATATGTATTTCACTAAGTTCAAAAATGGTATATATAGTGGTTCTTACATTGCATCAACATTTAGAAAATTAACAGTTTTAGGAAATGAAATACAGAATAAATTTCCAGATTTGCACATGAATTCCAATTTTGCTAGAGTATACAGTTATTTGTGTGGATTTGTTTGGCCTCTTTTTTAAGTTTTAGTTTTCAAATGAAGAAGTTCACCATACAAATCTATATAGTAGTCTATTAGCAGAATGTATTCTCTGAGCTGAGTTTTCGTGTTTAATGCTAATGGCAGAATGTATCATTTTCAACAGCAGACTGGTATCAATATATATATATATATATATATTTTCTGTGTAAACCAATGACAGTGGTATTATTTTCAGTGGAGGATAGAACTGTCTACATGTTTCAGTATGTATGTATATATATATATATATATATTTGTGAAAAGTTATTCCTAAAATTTAAACCAGAACTTCCAACGCATGTTACCAGAAATCAAAATTCACAATAAAAATTATAGTTAAAAACTCTTACTTCACAGCCTTGAAAAAAATTGAAATGAAGACAGCATTAAAAGTTTATTTAAGGTTTCCAAAGGCTTACACCCCCACCCCTCCCATATGAGGAGAGGCACTGCCTGTGGGCAGCTCACTCCACAGGCCCTTGACCTGTGTGGGCAACTGTCTCCCACAGCGCAACCCTTCCCTTAAGGGAAGGGCTCGGCTGTGGAGAGATCCCAGCCGTGCCTCCATTAAGCTGCGAATTCTTTAAATAAAAAGAAATACAATAACAAAATTGATAATTTTGAATTCCGTAGTCTACTAGAATCTATTCCTCACAGCAAAAACGTTTTGATACATAGTCTGTAAACAGATATGTGTATATCAATAAAATTTTATGTATATATATGTATAGTTTTATATATATATGTGTACACACAGGAAATTAAATATGTGTGCATATATATATATATATCTACATTTTCAGGTTCGTTGTAAGAAAAAGATTGAGTGTTTTGGAATAAAATTTTATTCACAGTTGGCTGGAAGGAAACCCCAATTTCGAAAGAAGTATATTTTGTACAGAATCTCTCTATGCACTCAAAGAAAACAATATTTTCTCAGACTTTTACAGATAAGTATACAGTTCAAACTGGCATTCAAAATCTTCAGAAATATTTTCATATTTTAACAAGATTTGAGAAAAATAATAAGAAACCTGGAGTTCACGCCCAGCTAAGATTGGAGATGCTCTTCAGCCAGCTTCTTCTTTTGCCTCCTTTCAATCTGGTTTCTCAGAGAAAACCTCTTTTTCTTCCTTTTCTTCAAATGCCTTCCAGCTCTCTATCTTTCCACTTTTACCCCAGTTTAATACTCAACATACTATTCTAAAAAGTTCAACATCTACTTGGCAGCCATTAGAGCAAAGTTGCAGAGCTTGTTTCAAGATTAATTTTCAAGAAC
>VDFB02376545.1:0-12633 GCA_007258455.2 Sequoia sempervirens
ATTGCTTGTCCTTGCAGTAGTTTAAATTTTATTATTTCCTTGCATCCCTATTTTTTGTTGTTTCTTTATTATTCAGTTAGATTTAGGATTCAAGATCACCATATTGTCAGATCAGATAAATTGAAAGGATACAGTTTGCTTGTAGTAAGGTCCGATTGTGATTACCAACATTTCACACTTTATCTGAGTTGTTTTATGCATTGTTATGACCTAACACCCGAGAGACCTTGGGGTGATTTTCAGTGATTTATTATTGAAGATAACCTTTCAAGAGAGATAGAATATCGCATTTTGTCTGAGTTGTTGCTGTGCAGAAAACACCATCAACAGATTGGTGCTAGAAGGAGGGCCTGAATGAGCACACTGGATCATTTCTTGAACACCATCTCTCCAGAGAGATATAGGAGAAATACCAGATCCACCACCAGAGAGGAAGATTTAGAAGAACTTCAATTTCCCAATAGGTCAAGGAGGACTAGAGAGAGGGGAGAATCATCATCACCCATCCCCTCACCAACATCGTCCATATCTTCACATCCTGAGGTCGTTCCTGTTCAACAACCCCAACCTGTGATTAACCAACCACAACCGCCACCCCCACTATTACCGATGGCTTTCCTTGCCAATAATCCATCACCTTTGTTCTTCTAGGCCTACAATGTTATGCCCAAAAACCCTGAACACTTCTGTTCAAAATTCCATGCTAATGACCCAAACAGGACTGTTGAAGAGCACCTGAGGAATTTCTAGACTTGCCTCAAAGATAGGGGGATAGTTCATGAGGATGTTGCTTGTAGGTTGTTCCCTTATTCACTAGGAGAAGAAGCCTTTTACTGGTACAACCATCTCCCTGCCGGTTCAATCCTTAATTGGAATGATCTTGAAAATGCCTTTTTACAGAAGTTCCAGATTCCCATCAGTGCCAATGAGCTATACCTGCAGTTCATCAAGGTTAAGAGAGAGGTTAACAAACCCATAGCTAGTTTCAATAATAGGTTTCACCGTGCATTCACCAGATTACAAAACCCATATGTTTTGGATGATGGTACTGCCCTGGTAGTATATTATGAAGCTCTAGATAGCTTAACAGCAACCTTTTTGAAATGGAGACCCAACCCTCCAGGTACCCTGACTGATGCTTATATAGAGGCTGTCAAGCTCAGTACAGATCTGAGGCGACACTTGACTGGGCCATTTCCTTCTCTGGGACCAGCTGCACATCCTAACCAGATTCAGGCAGTAAATCAGACCCTCACCAATCATACCCCAATTATGAACCTAGTTCCCCAATTACCTATAGTACCACACCTTGGTCATCCCATGAACCAGATCTCTCCTATGACAAAATTCCCCCAACAACAAGTTAACCAACCCATGTATCAGCCACAGTAGAATAGCTTTCCTGCTTATCTACAGAATTCTGAGGTGTTGCATCAGTCTTTGGGATCCCCCACAATGCCTATCCCCCCTCAGAGTAACCCGAACCAGATCCCTTACCAAGATCCTAATAGGGAGAGGATTGATGAAATGGCTGAACAAATAAAGAAGCTAAATCTCGAGGCGACTTACCTGAGAAATTAGAATAGTCAGTTGCAAGCTACTCAGAAGGGAATGCAATCCAATCAGAACAGAGAGTTTTTACAAGGACAGAACTTTGACAGGGGACAGCGTAACGACAGAGGGTTCTACAATGACAGGGGATATAACCAGGATAGGGGTTACAACAATGACAGAGGTTTCAATAATGAAAGGAGGCAGAATTTTGACAGAGGCCAAGGAAGTGGATCAGGATTTGATAAAAGGCCACCACAAGGACATAACATAACTTGGAATACAGGGCCCAATAATGGGGGAGTTCCTACCCCATTGGATCAGCCTGCTAATCAAATTGTTAATCAATCTGCAAACCAACCAGTCAGTCAAGATAAGCCTCCTACTGGAGTATATCTGGCAGAAGCAGCCTTATCAGGGTGGTGCAGACTCCATAAGACAAGCCATCATTTAGAATTGGAATGTCCAGAATTCCAAACTGCTACTTCTATTTTTCAGTATGAGGTAGAGAACAATGTGAGTGTACAGGAGATTGTTCCCTCTAACTCCTATGATTCTCCTATGTTGGTATTGAATCATGCTCCTTTTCCAGCCAGCCAAGAAAATGTACCAGAAGAACCTGATTCCCATGAAGATGAAACAGACCAGATTTGTAATGGAGATGAGGTTGCTTGGCTATTCAACGAAGAAATGAATGATAATGGCCCCCTCGATCAGAAGGAAGCTCATGTTGAAGAAGTACAGATGTTTCAGAGATAGGGATTGAGGGATATGCCTCATAGATGCCCACAGCCTGGAGGACCGTTCACCACCTCCATTCCTCCCAACAACTTCAGTACCCCTCCGGATCCTAATGCTAGCAACAATCCGTCTTATCCACATGTCTCCAAGAAGTACCTTTCGAAAGACAGACAAGCTCAGGCTGAACCATAGAAGGAGAAGGCTGTTCAGGTAAGCAAGGAGAAGGTGGAGGAATCATCTAAGGAAGTTTCTACTGACATGAGTGAAGAGCAGATGGCTTCATATGTTACAGAGGAATTCAAGAAATTAAAGGTAAACCTTTTTGCATTTGAGTTATTAAGATTTCCTGCCATTAGGAAGGCTGTCTTAGGAGCCTATGATGCAAGTTCAAAGTCATTAGATAGGTCTTCTAGTGAGCATGTTGGCCAGACTTCTAGTTTTCAGTCTGTGAACATACAAAATCAGACTCAAAATAGGACCAACCCACCTCTTGGAGATAAGGGAAAAGAAAAGGATAGAACTCAAGTGGCCCAGGTAGATACCCAGCCCACTTTGTTTCAAGGTAAAACAGAAACCCCTCCATTTCTGATCTCAGTCTGAATCTTTGGTAAGAACCTTCACAATTATCTGTTAGATTCTGGTGCTTCCACCAATGTGATGCCTCTCAAAGTTTGCAGAGCTCTAGAAATAACACCTGCTGATTCCCAGAAGAAGGTCACTCAGTTGGACAGAACCGAAGTGAGTGTGGTAGGAGAACTTAACATGATCCAGATGCAGATAGCCTTTGATCCAATGATCCAACAGGTCATCAACATTCAGGTGGCTGACATTCCTAATGCATACGGTTTAATTTTAAGAAGGAATTTTACGAAGGCTCTGAATGGGTATGTGTCTACTGATCACTCTCACATGTGGCTTCCATGGAAGGGGGTACTTAATCAGATCAGAATCGAGAGGGAGCCTAGAATGAAGTATATGATAACAGAATATCAAAAGACTTCAGCAAAAATTCTGGTATCAGAGGTCAGAATGGGAAACTACCTGCTTTTGGCTCAATATGAAGAATCAGATGCAGAAGAGGTGCATATGTTGCATGCGATGCCAGCTGATGTTGGGACAGGGTCCAGCCATGTTGAGGTTCTAACAGAATTAGTTGAAAAAGAGGAAAAACCTGAAGACAAACAGATCAGCTTATTGGACGATTTCCAGGAATTCATTAGGCAATGTATGGAGAACCAGATTCACCTGGGAAAGAGGACAAGCTTTAAGGAGTTACTCTTACCAAATTGGTGTAGAGTCCATAATGCTTCTCATTCAGAGTTGGAATGTTGTCTGTGTCAGACAGCAGTAAAATAAGTACAAAAATGCATGAATCCAGCTCAAGTGGTTAAGGCAGACGAGCAGAATGTCCAAGAAGAGTGCGAAAGCCAGAAACTTGCGATGACTGAGGCAGCCTCTAACACTGATAAACCAAAAGATAGAATGAAGAAAAATACCACTGCAGAATGTTGGACTCTCAAATTCGATGGATCCAAATCCAAGCATGGAGCTGGGGCAAGGTTTGAGCTGATCAGTCCGAAAGGTAAAAATTTCTTTGCAGCTCATAGGCTCCAATTTCATTGCACCAATAATGTGGCTGAATATGAAGCATTAATTCATGGACTCCTTATGGCACTCAAGAAAAAGGTCAGGGTTCAAGAAGTTTTTGGAGATTCAGAATTACTAGTCAAACAAGTAAGGAAGCAGTATGCGTGTCACAATAGGAGGATGACCAACTATAGGCATAGAGTGTGGGACCTCATTGAGGGATTTGATGCTTTTAATATCCAACTGATCCCATGGAAAAAGAATCAAACTGCTGATTCTCTGGCCCAAGTAGCCATCACTCTGCAGCCTCTGTCTCTATCAGGATTGAAAAAGTTTACTGTTGAATTAACTCCTGTGCCGTCGGTTCCTGACAATGTGACTAATTTTCAGGTGTTTGAGGATGATAAACATATCTTGGACTTTATCACAAACACAGATGTCTTTGCTTCACAGATCATTGATGAAACAGAGCCTCAAGAAGCAGAATTGGATCTAGAGGGTGTGCTGAATTTGAAGTCTAATACTATTCCAAGGGGAATGGTATAGTTAGAGAGAATTTTCGATATGGACAAAATCAGAGATCAAGAACAAGAGACAAAGAAAGAATCTATTAGTGGACAGTGTGACACTCACAATGTGGGTACTTAAGATAATGTAAAGAATATTTTCATTGGTAAGATCTGTACTCCTGAAGAAAGACAAGGAATAATCAGAGCCCTATACGATTTTCTAGATATAATGGCATGGGGTTATGAAGACTTGAAGACTTATGATATATCCATCATAACTCATACTATACCTCTGAAGCCATGCGCTAAACCTTTCAGACAGAGGTAGAGACCTATTAATGCACTGTTGGAGCCAATCATACAGAAGGAAGTTCATAAATTGCTGTTTGCTAGAATCATATTTCCTGTCAGGCATTCAACTTGGGTGGCCAATCTGGTTCCGATAAGAAAGAAGAACGGTGAAATTAGGCTCTGTGTTGACTTCAAAAATCTGACCAGATCATCAGAGAAAGATAATTATCCAGTTCCCTCTTTGGATGAAGTGTTACAGGTGGTCAATGGATCCCAGATGATGTCCTTTCTAGATGGGTATTCAGGGTATAATCAAGTGATGGTCCAGTATGAGGACATACACAAGACCGCTTTTACAACTGGTGAGGGAACCCAACCCAAACTACGGAGGTCTCATTTGGGCTTATCATCGGGAGCCTGTTCAACTTGAGCTATGGATATTGCTTTCAAGGACATCATAGGAAAGTTCATTATCATTTACATGGATGATCTGACTGTTGTCTCCAAAAATAGAGGGGATCATATTTCAGATCTGCGTAAGGTGTTCCAGAAGTGCAGAGAATTTGACATCTTGTTGAATCCTAAAAAGGGTATCTTGAGTCTGAAGGCAAAATTTATTTGAGACACGTGTTGACTATGGAAGAAAGAATTACTGGGCAGGGAGAGGTGGAGGCCATCACGAGAATTCAGCCACTTGCTGGCAAAGGAAGTGAAATCCTTCTTGGTAAGATCAACTTTGTCAAGAAATTAGATGCAAGTTCTTGAGATTATGAAACGTTCAAATGCTATATTGCCAAACAAAGATACCAAAGTCAGTGGAGGCTGAAGTGAAGAGTCATTAGGGAGATTAAGAGAGCCATTAAGTTGCTCGGTATTGGTAAGTCGAATATAGCAAGCCTTTTATATTTATTCCTTTTAGCTTGAGACCACTCATGTCTTTGAATCACGACACAAAAAGTCAATAGGGAATGAGCATCCCATTGCTTTCATGAGTGCACCATTGAAGGATGCTGAGCTGAAGTACCCGAGTGTGGAGAAGCAAGCATATGCCCTGGTGCGAGCAGTGAAGAAATTTAGACATTATATCCTCAGAAATAAGGTGTTTGCAATTGTTCCTGATTCTGCAGTTAAGTTGCTGCTGATGAAAAATGAGTTAGGGGAGCGCAGAGCTAAATGGGTGACCATGCTTCAGGAGTATGACATCGAGATCCAGCCGATGAAGTTGGTAAGAGGACAAGGACTCACCCAAACCATGGCGGAGATAGGCCCTGAATTGTCTGTTCATAACTATAATGTTGAAGAAGTTTCCCCAGAAGGTTGGTATGATGATGTAGTCCACTATCTACTAAATCAACGACCTCCAGCTCACCTTAATGCAGTACAGAGGTGAGCCTTAAGGCTGAAAAGTGACGGCTTCATGCTGAAAGGAGCTATCCTATACAAGAAGAATCACGAAGGTATTTATTTGAGGTGCCTTGGAAGACAGGAAGCTGAAAGGGTAATGAGTGAATTTCATGAGAAATATGGTACTGGCCATGGCTCGGCGATTGCTACCGCGAATCAGATTTTGAGGGCAGGATACTACTGGCCTACATTGTTCAAGGATGTTCATCATCATGTACGGACCTGTCACACTTGTCAAACTGCAGTAATAAGAGAAAGGTGTGCAGCACTTCCGCTCCAACCAGTCACTGAGGTAAAACTTTTTGCTCAATGGGGTATGGACTTCATAGGTCCCATCAATCCACCATCCTCTGTAAGACACAGGTATATTCTCACCATAACTGATTACTTTACAAGATGGACTGAAGCTTTTGCTTGTAGGCAGTGTACATCAGAGGTAGTAATTGATTTTCTTGAATCTGCCATTCTCAATCGGTTTGGATGTCCTGTTGCTGTGGTATGTGATAATGGTCCTGCCTTTGCATCTCTGAAATTCTCAAACTGGGCCTTTGATCATGGCATTGTTGTTAAGTTTGCATCTAATTATTATCCCCAAGGGAATGGTCTAGCTGAATCCTCTAACAAGAACCTGTTGACTGTCATCCAAAAATTGTTAGAGAGGAACCCAAAAGACTGGCACATCCAGCTTCGGTTTGCTCTTTGGGCAGATCGTACCAGAGTTAAGTCCTCTATTGGTACCTCTCCTTATCATTTAGTGTACGGTCTAGAACCGATTTTCCCTATCCAACTCAAAATCCCAACTCTACAGTTTATCAACCAGTTTTATGATGAGGACGATAGAAGGGAAGTGAGGTTGGCTGAATTATTGCACCTTGAGGAAAAATGAGACAATGCCCTTGAAAAATTTGCCAAACATCAGGGGGTAGTCAAGCGATGGTTTGATAGGAGAGCAAAAGTTAAGGCTTTTAGGATTTCTGACCTTGTCCTGTATTGGGATAAGCCGCATGATCAGAAAGGGAGTCATGGAAAATTTGACAAATTGTGGCTTGGTCCTTACCAGATTGCCGAAATACTGGGAGATAATGCCTTCCGCCTAAGGACTCTCACGGGAGAGGACATACCACTGCCTGTCAATGGGCAGTACCTGAAACATTATTTCCAGTCTTGAGTTGTTCTCAGCTCTTTGCCCTGTAAATAGTTAGTTTAGGTTGCTTGGTTTGCTTGTTTGCTTGCTTTGGTTAAAGTAGGTTTCTCTTTTGCTTTGCTTGTTTGTTAGAGTAGGTCTACTTTGGTTTGTTTGTTTTGTGTTGCGTTGCTCTTGCTTTTGGTCCTTTTCCTTTTGGGGAATTTGGGTGCATCTGTATGGTAGCAGTGACAAAGCCGGTCTAATGTTCCTGGTATTTCCCTTACAAGCTTTGATCATTTTTCTAGAATACCGTGGTATGAATTCTTTAACCTATGTCATTTGTCCTTGGGTTGAAACAAAGGTTTTCTAGTTAGTCTGAACAAGAATATATTGGGGTCTTATACCTTTAATCCTTAATATACCTGAAGTTGTAAAAGTCCTTATAAGGTCTGGACAGGTGAAAAATCTTTTTTCTGCTCTAGTGCCACTGCGGTTCTCAGCCCTGAGTGTGAACTTCACTGTTCACAGGTTGAATAAAATGAGTGAAAAAGAACGAAATATATAAAAAAAAAAAAGTGTATTGAGAATCATGAGGTTGGAATTCAACTTATCAGGGGGATTTGAATATCTCTACCGGGGCTATAGACGCCTGACTGGCAGTAGAGCTATGTTCAGGAGGACCACAGCGATAACCTCGTCGGGGCTACGGACACCTGACTGGCAGCGAGGCTCTATCCAGGTTACTTTTAGAGTGAGAATCTATACGTAGCCTGTTCACACCATGTCTGGTTCTTCTTGCAACTAAGGGTAGGTAATAAATGCATGTGCACACACTTAGACCTTGGTATAGGAATGTCTGACTAACTGGGAGTTTCTTTGTTTTACCCTAAGAAGGTGGCTGGGTATCCGAGTTGAAATCCTGAGTTCTGGGTTCTGTTCGGTTGTCGTAATGCTGGGAGCATTTCCCAATGGCTCGATGTTGTTATGCGATTTTGGACTACGCCCACTTGGAGTGGGGACCCTTTTTTTTTGGTGTCTTGACCTTTGGTTCTATTGGATTTATCATTCTAGGGTCTTGACATGTTGGTCTTGCTGGCTTTGGCCTTGTCTTGAGGTTTAAATTGATTGAAATTGAGTTTTTGGCTAAGTCCGGGTTTTCACCTGGATCCGAGATTTTCCATCTCTGGCGGATTTTACCGGGCCCTTGTTCCTTGTCCGTTTCTGGCAGGATTCTCCGATTCCGGGTTTCTGCCTGACTTCGGGATTTTCCAGTCCATGCGGATTTTCTCGGATTCTGCCAAAATCCCGATCTTCCTGATTTCCCCAGTTTCTGCATTTCCACGGAATCCGTGTCTCCGCGCATTTTGGGATTTTCCGAAATTCCGCTTGGGGCTCGGGTTTCCGGACTTGTCAGAAATGTCTTGTCGCGCATTAATGGTTGAGGTACCTTTGCTCAGGCGGGTATAAGGTCGAATTTAGGGCATTTTGAGCATCATTCTGAGTTCACCTATTCACTTGATTTGCTCTGGCGATTCAGAATTTTCATTTGAAGCTTTGAGAATTGATCATGGTTTGTTTGCGCGAGGATTGCTTGAGTGTTGGTGCTAGTATTTCTATTGCTTGGACGTGTTTGCCGCGTGGTCGATTTTCTGAGCTCGAATTCCGTTCGCTTTGATCCATGGTATGTATTCATTGCCCTTCCCTTTGCTTGCGTGGTGATTGAGGGTTTCTTGCCTTGGGTATCGTTGGATTTGGGTCAGCCCTTGATTTGATTTTGATTTCGTATTTATAGAGTCGTGGTTTGATCCGTTTTATTATGGAACCCCCATTTTTCGTGCCTTGTGAACTCCATTTGTCTGTGAGATGATATCCTTTAGACGAGATTTTGGGTCGAATTGCTTGCTTGTTCTGGGTGTGAAATGTGTCATTGTGCGAAATTAGGGTTTCCTTTGGTGTTCGGACCAGAACGAAGGTTTTATTGTGCTTGAGCGGCCCTTGCCCCGTACCATGTTGGCGGCTTTAGGTAAATCCTTAGCTATTATCTTTGACCTTAAAGTTTGTTATTACGGTTTTTATTAGGCGGTGGTTTTGGTCGTTCGGATTGAGGCATCTTTGTACGATAACGGAATTCATCGCTGCGTGCTTTCCGGGGATCAATCGCCGCCATGGATGGTATCGTCTGGTTTGGATTGACGGGCTGGGAGGTTCTGGTCATTTGATTTGGTTAGCGTCGTCATTTTAGGAGGTTTAGAATTTTGATCCGCGAAATTCCTCCTCTGAATTTTCACAGTTTTAAGGCTTATTCGGGTTGGGGTTATTTCCGGTGCATTTTGAGCTGTCCGCAAAAATCCATTCCATCTGGATTTTTCCAGATTTCCTGTCTGGTTGTGTTCTTTGTGATATTTTGATGATAGGATTGGTGGAACGATTGTCTAATGATTATTTCTTGTTGCTAATGAGTGAATTTAAGGATTATCCTTTGATTTTCCATCTGCACTAATGATCTATATGATTAATGATGCTTTGGCAGCAGGAATCCGTCTGGGTCGGATTTTTCCAAAATTCTGCCCCGACGGTATTTTCCCGGATTGCATGATTTTCCCGGACTGTCTGATTTCTCCGGATCTCAATGGATTAGTAGTTAGAAATGGATTTTGATGGATTTACATGATTTGTGCTAACCCTTTGAATTGGAATATGAATAATAATTAGATTCTAATGACGATTTTTAGATGTGTAGGCCGAATCAAGCAAAGCTACTACTTGGAAGTCCAAAGGTGGTGCAGAGGCATCTTTAATTTCTGAGACAGAACGGTTGAGACTGGATATGAAGAATCAGCTCCCAGAAAGCAGGGTGTCCTCCGTGTGGGCCAAGGTATCTGACACAAATGTTGGTGCCTGGCGCTATGAGGAGTTCAAGCAGAGAGCGGCTGAGAAGGACTAGTCAGCTTTGAGACAAGGAATGATGAACTCTAGATTAGTGCATGTGGCAGGGTTCCCTCCGGCAATTCAGTGCTATGAGTTGATTTTGGAATGTGCAAGATAGTATGCGTTTGATACCCAGATGGTGGTCAGCACTGAGGGACGAGTCTTGGCAAACTTCAGTCCGGCTTCCATTGCACGAACCTTTAGCATGCCGGATCTTCCTTTGGTCTGTGCATTAAACATTGACACTGCCAGGACCTATTACGAGAATAAGCCAGTCAAAGCTTAGCAGATCATCAATTCATGGCAGGAGAAGCCAAAATCTCACCACTCCAAGTTGCCCAAACAGCTGCATAGGGTGAAATTCAGGTCGGATGTGTATGATGCCATCACACTGTTGAGCAGGGTGGCTGGACTGAGAACTGCAGAGGTATTAGAGAATTGGATGGTCCATGTGATCACCAAGATGAGCCAGGGGACAAACTATCATTGGGCAGGACTCATTAGTGCAGAGATTGACAAACAACTGAGAAATGTCCTGGAAGCAAAGAAGTTCAATATGTCTTCTTACATTATGTATGTGTTGGCCTTTTCCTACCCATACAAAGGCTTGACTCCGAGGGGAACCATTGGGCAGAACATAATCTATGAGGTTTATCTAGAGCTGCATTTGGGACATAAGGATTACAGGAGGACAAATGATGCATTCACAATGCACATTACCCAGACACTTCAAAATGCAGAGCATATCAGATTATCCGATGGAGCTAGAGGACTAATCAAGAACTATGGAGCATGGTTTATCCAGTTCCCTACATTCACCTACCTCCGGATTGATGGATGTCCAGTTGCCCCTTACAGGTTGCCTCAGTATCCCACTGACCACATCATCCTACTAGAATTTGTAAGGCAGATTTGTGAGTTTGATGCAGTTATGAAGAGAGAAAAGCATAAGACAGGATTCGGAGGAGACTTCCCTCTTGGGATTGGTGTGGGAGAAATGTGCCCATCTGTTCAATCAGCTCACACTGCAGGTGAGGAGTTGGCCGCTTATGGATTCTCTTTCCATTCAAATAGAATGAACTTTGACATAACTGGAGAGGCTCAAAAGAGGGCTACCCGGGAATACAGGCATAAAGAGGACTTAGAAGACTATTGGGTCAACATCAAGGATGACCTTGATGCAAGGAAGAAAAGGTATTCCAGGCTGCCTGTAGAGGCCATTAGACAATACAATGTTAAAATTTGGTCCGGATCGAGCGCGATGTTGATAGAGAAAAGTGATTCCCGGAGACCATGTTCCTGAGCCGCAGGGCAATTCCCGATTGGGCAGTGATTGGAGTGAGCCTGAAGTGACAGAATTGGAGGACCTGATGGCTCTTGTGTTGAGATTCACCTTTTCTTGGGTTAAGCATAAAGTCTGGGAGTTAGAGAATGCTAAAGTGGCTTGCACCTTTGACTTGATGGGGAATCTCAACCCCATGTCAACTTCTGAAGAATCCGGGGAAGAGGACCCCAAAGAGAAATCAGCTAAAACCTCACCCTTCAAGGTTAAAATTAGAGGTCCTAAGGGAGCTGAGCCTGCAATGAAGAGGAAACCAATTGGCAAACCCAGGTGGAAGACCTTGACAATTAGCAAGTCCTTGGATGAGGAAGAAACAGAAAAGGCTGAAAAGGAGGATGCTCCTCCACCGCCCAAGAAGACAAGAACTACAAGGACAGCCAAGAAGAAGGATCAGGCCACTTCGGAGGATGAGCACCAATTGTAGATGTGGAAACTCTGGAGGAGAAACCAAAGTGTATACGGAAAATCAAGAACTCCTTCGAGGTTGCACAGTAGGGAATCTCCTCAACACAACGGTTGAAAGGGCAGGATGGCCTGTT
Organism: Sequoia sempervirens; assembly: GCA_007258455.2. Lineage (NCBI taxonomy): Eukaryota > Viridiplantae > Streptophyta > Pinopsida > Cupressales > Cupressaceae > Sequoia > Sequoia sempervirens. Next base: position 12,019 of record VDFB02376545.1, read on the forward strand.
TCCTCCCACCAAAAGAGCACACGAGCCGGAGAATCCGGATGAGCAGGGAATTAGCGGGGAGGCCGAGCAGTTCAAGGAGGGGACACTGTACAGTGAAGCGGCCGAGCTTGAGGTAGAAACTGAGGAAAGACACACTTCTCCGCTGGTATAATACGAGGATTCTCCAAAGAGTGATAAAGGCCGCGGGTCACCTGAGCCGGAGGAAAGCATCCCCGCTAGGACTCCATCGCCGGTGCTTCCAGAATTAGGACTTGAGGGGGTCGCCAGGCCAAGCAGAGTCCGGAGAAAGAAGATGACAAAGTAACAACTAAGGAGGAGGTTGAGGTAACAGCTGTAGAAGAGGAAAAAGTGACAGAAGGACCGGAAGAAACCAGGACAGAGGAAATCCGGACTACCCCTGTAGCCCCGGACTGGTTGGAAAAGGAGCTGGCCAGGAAGAAACAGGTGATCGTTGAGGACACTCCGTTAGATTGGGATGAAATGTTGTCCCAGATCGGCAAAGGAAGGAAGAAGAGGGTCGCCAAGGTGATTTCCTGGGTGGAAAGAGATGAAGCTCACAATAGGGTAGTTCACGTCGCCACCCCTGCAGCGGATAAGACAAGAGATGATGTTACG